>CM055819.1:27231563-27474063 GCA_029582265.1 Zoroaster sp. YZ-2022 | reverse complement strand
TTTGTAAATATTTTTCGACAATTAACGATCTGTACAATGGTACAAAAATTGTGAATTTACCTCTTGTGGTTGTTGAGATATGATTTTTTTAAGTGTTAAACTTTGACTTCCGGTTTGGACAGGAAGTAAGGTCAAATTGGGGTCATGTTTTTGTAAATATTTTTCGACAATTAACAATCTATACAATAGTGCAAAAAATGTCCATTTACCTGTTGTGGTTGTTGAGATATGATTTTTTTAAATATTAAACTTTGACTTCCGGTTTGGACAGGAAGTAAGGTCAAATCGGGGTCACTCACAACTCGAGTTTCATCTACTTGTTAAGTTCTAAGTACATGCCAAGTTTCAAGTTCATGTGAAGTTTGCAAGTATGTGTTTGTTACCGGACAGTTATTGGGGAGAAGAAGAAGAAGAAGAGGTAAAAAAAAACTAAAAAAACGTACAAAAACAATAGGTGTTTCGGGTACATACCCGAACACCTAATAATACCCAGTATTAAGATCAGGATTTGTTACCTGTACAATGAGAGAGAAAGAGAAGGGGGATTGGATAGCAGTAGTGTATAAGAAAGAGCAAAGGTAAATATTTAAATCAAGGTCACAATGAGCAAGTCGTGCCCTCTTCTGGAAGCCGGAAACCCCTTGTCGAAGAGGTTGTCCTAACATCACCCTCAAAACGTCCATTGAATTGGTGACAGACATGTATGGATTATCACTTATGTGTACCAATGCAACGCTTGCCAGGGAACGTTGGGAATAACTTATCAAGTCATCACAGCTTTGTGAATGAATGAATGAATGAATGAATGAATGAATGAATGAATGAACGAATGAACGAATGAACGAACGAAGGAACGAACGAACGAAGGAACGAACGAAGGAACGAAGGAAGGAAGGAAGGAACGAACGAACGAACGAACGAACGAATGAATGAATGTATAAATGAGAAGAAACTAGTGTCACATACCTCTGGAGTCATTCTTGCGATCGTAGGCATGTCGTAGCCAGCCTTTGTGAAGTTATTAGTGTATTCCGGCATACGTTGTCGTCTCAACCATTCATATATTCTATCTGCATCCTGATTCAAAAAAGAAAAAAATGGAATTTGCTTTAATTGTTATTATTATTATTTATTCAGCCAATGACAACATCAACAAAGCATACAAACGGTACATAAAATAATACAATGAAAATGTGAAGCACATTGGAAATCTACTCACAAGAGAAAGGGATGGAGGACATATACATTAGATAGATGAATGAGGCAAGGATGGGTAAGGGATAGACAATCCATTCTAAGAATGGCCAGGATGAACAAAAGTGTACGTAATAAACACTGTGACTCGAAAGCCCGCTCAACCAATGTTACGTTTAACCTTAAAAGAAGTTCCACTCATACCTTCTGAATCCAATAACATTTTCATGACATTTTCATATATGTGTAGCCTAAATGAAGTGAAATGACTTTACCAAATTGCAGGTTGAACTTCAAAATGATCCTGGTCAGATTCCCTGTATGCAAGTACAATTTACACAACTGAATCGCATATATATTACAGGAGGCCAGACTATTTTCCATTCCAGCCTCGGTTTGGCCACATGGATTTGAATGGAAGAAAAACAAGATAGTTTCTTCACGATACAGGTATGACTTCAAACACTTCTAGGAGAAGCTCAGTGATGAAACTTACATAGTAGCCTACTCATAGTACATTTTATAATCTTTCCCAAATTGTTTTGGGAAAATTCTGCTTAGCTCAAAAACATCAGATCCTCTCACGTTTTACAGCATTTGACTCACATATTACCTGGTAAACAGTTTCAAGCCGTGCATTTTGCATGTGTCGCATAGCAAATTTCTGCATCAAATACTTTATTTGCTTCTCAAAATGACACGATTTGCTCTTCAAAATTAGCATGACATAAACACACAAATATTTCATATCATCAATCAAGACAACAACATTTCAATAATTTGACGAGAACAGATTGATTACCATGAACTTACCATGAATATTCAGATTGATAAGATAATATGCCTTGAATATTTAGATTGATAAGATAATATCCCATGAATATGCAGATTGATAAGATGATATACCATGAATATTCATATTGATAAGATGATATCTCACGAATATTCAGAATAAGATAATAACCATGAATATTCAGATTGATAAGATGACAATCATGAATATTCAGATTGATAAGATGATATGCATGAATATTCAGATTAATAAGATGATATACCATGAATATTCAGATTGATAAGATGATATGCCATGAATATTCAGATTGATAAGATGATATGCCATGAATATTCAGATTGATAAGATGATAACCATGAATATTCAGATTGATAAGATGATAACCATGAATATTCAGATTGATAAGATGATATGCATGAATATTCAGATTGATAAGATGATATCCCATGAATATTCAGATTGATAAGATGATATTCATGAATATTCAGATTGATAAGATGATATCCCATGAATATTCAGATTGATAAGTTAATACCATGAATATTCCGATTGATAAGATGATATGCATGAATATTCAGATTGATAAGATGATATTCCACGAATATTCATTTACCTTGCCATGGTATTGAGGATGGATATCCGGTTGCCTCATGATATCTGAGGAGCCATCACTGTGAGGTCGCTGATGCCCTGAGCAAAAAAACAAAACAATTTAAAACATCTTGCATTCATCTGAATAAGGAGATACTTCACAAAAACTATTTGGTTAAAAATCGCATCATCTTCTCATTTTGAACTGACTGATCGAAACGTCGAGTTGTACCCCCAGTTCTTTTCAGAACTAATTACTACTCAATTGAGATTCCACATGGTGTCACCGCAATTAGTCTTACTTGACAATCCAATCGATAATCCTACTGGTGTAATTAAAACAGCATTTTCAAAAATTGAAGGATTAACAAAACTGGTATTTAAATAAATTAGTGGTTTAATAATCCAGCTATTATTTAAAGGGAAATATTGTCACGATCAACAGGGCATGGAATACACATCCTAGTTTAAGATAAACACAGTTAACTGAAAACTACTGACTCATTTATGCAGCTATTATTTAAAGGGAAAATATCACGATCAGAGCCGACTTTCAACAGGGCATGGAATCGGTGTTCTAGTTTAAGATGAACACAGGGACTGGAAATTACTTGCTCATTTATGCAGCAGTAAGGTAATGTGACCTTATCATGTGGGGTATTTATTTCAGTCACTGAATTAATCTAAAACTAGCACTCCGATTCCATGCCCTGTGATGATATTGTCCCTTTAAACTTGTGGTTTAACCAGTTCGCGTCGGAGGCCGTGTATACACGCAATTTTTTTTTGCACTACGGATCGGAGAGCGTCTAAACACGCCATAGGAAACTCCGGAATATTTGTATGCATGCTCGGTTGACGTGGCAACGAGCCGAGCGTACGGTGACATGCTCGGTAGACATGGCCACGCGCTGTGGAAGCTTCCATTAACGTGTTTGTGTGGGAAAAAGAAACCCGCACAGGGGTCCAGAAAAACTTATTTATTCCGCGACGTGAACTGGTTAATAGGCTAGCAGTTTTCCTTTCAACTAGCTGAATAATACATTTGTAGTGTCCTCAAGGCAATGGTTTCTTTAAAGATGTACACTGTACATACAACATTTGTGTGTTTGGCTATCTCACAGGCAATTTTGTTTTACATCGGTCTACCTTTAAAATGTTCAGTAAATCATTTTCAAATGAGACATTTCTGAAAAATAATTGGCCAAGGCATTGTTTAAACAGTCAATAGGTGTCATCATTTGACCAGCAATGAATTAATCATGCTACATCATCAATTACTTTACTAATTTAGTTTCTCTTTATCCATGACATAACTTCTGAAAGCAATTTACTTTCTTCCTACTAGGGAAAGGCATAATGTCCAGATTTCAACCAAAACATCACGACGTGAAAAAGTGGATTTACATTACAGAGTATGAATCTTAAATGTTTTGGTTATTAATCAAATCGGTTCGGCAACCTAGTTTAATAGATACACTCAAGACATCCAGGGACTTGACCTTTGACCCCACACTCTCTCCAATCCATTTATAAAAAATTTAAAAAAATAAAAAAAAATAAAAAAATCAAGGAGTACTTGAGAACCTTGTAAATGTTTCAAAGCCCCCAAGGCATTATCCATTAGGTCTGTGGCTCAGATCCGGAATAGACTTTCTACTAAGAAACTACTTAACATGGATGAAGGGACTTCAGGCACGAATGAAACAGTAGGAATGTATCTAGTTAAAGGGGCACTCTATCTAGATCTGCTGTATTGGATCAATTCAAACCTAAACACCGAGGGTGATGTGTGGGGTGGGGGGGGGGGGGGGGAACTGAGACTTTTAAACAAATACGACAGATTCTTAGACAAAGAGACCTAAAATACGGTTGCTAACCATTAGACAAAAAACTCAAATCAGAGATGTCTAGAAATGGGCAGTGAAACAGTCAGTGTTTTCGGTTAGCAGGAATTTGTTAAAGGTTATCTCAAAACTGAACATTCAGGGTGACGGGTGTGGGCCTAGACTAATGACAAAAATGTTCCAAATCCTGACTGCTAAGTTTTTGGAGATGCCTTGGAATGGGGAGTGTAACATATCAGTCAGTACTAAAGGAAAGAGACATGTGTGTCAGGTAATAACTGAACATAAAACAATGAGGATGGTGATGTGTTTAAGCCTTTGTTTTTCCTCTTTATTTTGTACAGATTTTTGTACATCCTTTAATTAGTTTATAAAGAAAGATGAGATTAACCCTAACCACCCCCAAATCCATCTAAATCCTCCAAGGGGCAATTTTTGGGAAAAATTCAGCACTTTCAGAAACTGGTACTTTCACCTCTTCAAATGGTGCAAAATTACTACCTGGCAAGAAGTACAGGCCATACGCGCTGAATATGAAAGATCAATGAAAATGCATATATTGAAGCTAAGGGCGTGTTTCCAAAATTGCACCGATGGATTTTGGAGGATTCAGGAAGGTTCCTAGCCAGAATACCTAGGGGGTTAGGGTTAAAGGGACAATGTTATCACGATCAACAGGGCATGGAATCAGAGTGCTAGTTTCAGATTTAATCAGTAACCGAAAATAATACCCCACATGATAAGGTCATATTACCGTTGCTACTGCATAAATGAGCAAAAGTAATTCTTTTAGTCAGTGTGTTCATCTTAAACTAGGACACCGATTCCATGCCCTGTTGAAAGTCTGCTCTGATCGTGATGATACTGTCCCTTTAACCAATGGTTGAAATTGCTCAAAACCCAAGCGATTGTTTGGGGATGCCCTGAAATGGGTACAGGTCATCAGTAAGAGCTGCGGAAAAGAATATTCAGGACCGGAGTGCTTCCAAATCGCAGTTTCGCATACCGTACACGCATAGCAGCTACACGATATGACACATATACAACATGTAAATCGAGCACATGTTGAAACTGGGGCCAGTCTAGTTTTTTGTTTGTAAGAAAAGAAGAAAAAAAAGGACAGGTTGCCAGTCTAAGTCTTTTCCATTAGAATTAGTTTGTAGAGTTTGTTGTTTATAATGATGTTCTTACCTGCTAAAGCCCTGAAGGTGTCCTTCTCGCCCAAGACATTCTCAAAGCTGTGAAACGGTTGAGAATGGCCCAGGGGCTTAGAATTTACATTCATGTGGATTGTGGGAGCATTACCTGGTGTGGGTATGCCACCGTAGCTCTGAAAGAGAAAACAGGAGAAACATGCTGGATATAAAACTAACTTTATCAACCCTAACCTTCCCAAATCCTCCCAAATCCTCTTTGCCAAAGTGAAAGATTTTGAAGGATTGAGGTTACATGCTACATGCTCTTTGCTAAAGTGAAGGATTTTGGAGGAATGAGATTATTAGGCATACTTGCCTTTCCATGGTACATGTACATCCATGTTTGTTGTAGTGATTGCAAGGTCAGTGCTTGGGTCAGTGGACACTGTTTATTGCTCCATGCAATGCAGGGAGGGTCCCTGGCCATGTACATGTATCACAGATTAGAGACACATGTGTGCATACATGTCATGTGCTTGCTTTACTACTGAAGGATTTTGGAGGATTCAGGTTACGTGTAAGCAAATGGGCCTAGGGAGTTAGGAAGGATTCAGGTTATGTGTAAGCAAGTGGGCCTAGGGAGTTAGGAAGCATTCAGGTTATGTGTAAGCAAACGGGCCTAGGGAGTTAGGAAGGATTCAGGTTATGGGTAAGCAAACGGGCCTAGGGAGTTAGGAAGGATTCAGGTTACGTGTAAGCAAACGGGCCTAGGGAGTTAGGAAGGATTTAGGTTATGTGTAAGCAAACGGGCCTAGGGAGTTAGGAAGGATTCAGGTTATGTGTAAGCAAATGGGCCTAGGGAGTTAGGAAGCATTCAGGTTATGTGTAAGCAAATGGGCCTAGGGAGTTAGGAAGGATTTAGGTTATGTGTAAGCAAACGGGCCTAGGGAGTTAGGGTTATGGGTAGTTTCCATTATTATATCATTTCCAATATAAATTTAAGAAAATAAAGAAAGAATGCAACAAATCTAGATGCATTTATTTTTTTTCCCTCGTGAAAAACACCTTTGGGATCTTTAATATATTTCTTTATATCTTGCTGGTTGCTCTATAAACATAAGTGCTTCTAAGTGCTTTGACTTTTAACCCTAACTACCCCATATCCTGCAAAATCCTCCAAGGGGCACTTTTGGGGTAAATTCAGCACTCTTGGAAACTGGTACTTTCACCTCTTCAAATGGGGCAAAATTATTACCTGGCAAGAAGTACAGGCCATAAGTGCTGAATATGAATGATCAACGAAAATACATGGTGCATTTTGAAGATAAGGGCATGTTTCCAAAAGTGCACTGATGGATTTTGGAGGATTCAGGAAGGTTCCTAGCCAGAATACCTAGGGGTTTAGGGTTAATGTACAGCTGTTATCCTGTTAATGTGTGTGACCCGTCCCTGTATTAAGCAACTTCTTGTGTATTGTACATTGTGATTTTGAGAAGCTAATTTTGGTTTCCTACATGATTAAGACTATTTCTATTTCTCATTGTACTACACATGATTAAAGTGGGGGCTCTCACTCAACAAGCTTGCTTTTTGAGGGCCAACACAACTTTATTATCATTACTGCTCTTCAATAATGCTATATTAATTAATGTTCAATGTTATGATACAGTTAAATAAAGACTGATTGATTGATTGATTGATTGATTGATTGATTGACTGAACGTCATAAGCTGACACTTTCACAGGTTGGTTTTGAATGTATATCTTGATTCAAAGAGAGTAAGCATACTCATGGAAGCAGTTTAGCCAACATTACCAATGCTGTACCTTCCCTTCAATGTACATCTTGATTCAAAGAGAGTAAGCATACTCATGGAAGCAGTTTAGCCAACATTACCAATGCTGTACCTTCCCTTCAATGTACATCTTGATTCAAAGAGAGTAAGCATACTCATGGAAGCAGTTTAGCCAACATTACCAATGCTGTACCTTCCCTTCAATGTATATCTTGATTCAAAGAGAGTAAGCATACTCATGGAAGCAGTTTAGCCAACATTACCAATGCTGTACCTTCCCTTCAATGTATATCTTGATTCAAAGAGAGTAAGCATACTCATGGAAGCAGTTTAGTCAACATTACCAATGCTGTACCTTCCCTTCAATGTATATCTTGATTCAAAGAGAGTAAGCATACTCATGGAAGCAGTTTAGTCAACATTACCAATGTTGTACCTTCCCTTCAATGTATATCTTGATTCAAAGAGAGTAAGCATACTCATAGAAGCAGTTTGGCCAACATTACCAATGTTGTACCTTCCCTTCAATGTATATCTTGATTCAAAGAGAGTAAGCATACTCATGGAAGCAGTTTAGCCAACATTACCAATGCTGTACCTTCCCTTTAAGATACTAACATACATGATTCCTGCCTGCCAAGAAAATATGATACCAACAGAGGGCGCTTTGAATGTAGACAGGTTCAGAAAAGCTTTTATATTTCCAGGGTGTGATTAGACAAAATAAACAATCCTGAAAAATGGGTAGTGGGCCTGGGTCTCCCTTTGGTCTAGAGGACAAAGCCCCCTGAACCTCCTGGATGTTTAATTTTTGATGATTTACAGACTCTCTCCACATCTCCACAAACAAGAAACTAGAGGTTTGGACACAATATGGGCTACTTCTTTCTTTCCTTGGTGGCTACTTCTCTTCTTTCAAGAACATTTCAAGGTAGAGAAATTTGTTTAAAAAAAAGGAAATCATGAAATCAGGAAAAATCCTTAGAAATCACAGGTCTATTATTTGAGATGGAGGAAGATTGAAATAGTTCCTGAGTGAGTCTGCAATATAAGCTAACCCTTTTCTCCATGCTTTCAGTAGATGAGCTTACATCAACACCGCTCTCCTCCCCAGAGTTGTCAAGGTTTATCTTGCCGCTCCCTCCCCGCTTCATCCAAATGCCGTTCTCGAGTTGACGACCCGTGTCTGGATGCAGTCGCTGCGGTGACATGGGATGCTGGGGCGACATTGAATGGTACGCTTGATCATCTGAGAGAAAAGAATAAATAATTTATGTTCATTAATAAGGTTATGTGATTTTGAGGGATCATGAACTGCAATTGTAAATTTTCAAAATAATTATTTAGTTTTTTTGTAATGCATCCCGAATAAACCTTTAACTCTAACCCCCTAACTTTTTTGGCTAAGAACCTTCCTGAATCCGCCAAAATCCAACACCATGCAGTAACACTACCACCCAACTGTTGGACTTAGCTGGAATTGGGACACCCGGCCCCATGCAAAGTATCACTGTCTGGGCTATACAGTACTGAGTCCATCGAAATCCAACCAAACCTGCTGTTGGAGTTTGAATGGTTTGGGGTGGTAAGGGTTAATGCATTGGCCAATCTCAGCTGAACAGAAAACACATACTGTATTTTTTTCCCCTTTCAATACCTGAAGGAAAAAAAATTGCATGTGTCGTATCTCATGCGATTCAGTAATAAGTGGCCCTCTTCAAATAACAAACAAACCGAAAACAGCAACAGAGAGGATTTTAAATATTTCGTTGTTAAAGAATGTTTAAATTCAAAATGCAGTACGTGACTCATGTTACTAAATTTACAAGTTGAGATTGTTGCGTTATTCACATACTGAATTGTTGTTTGTAACGTACTGTATTGTAGCTTCAAACATATAAATAAAGTTAATTGTTTCTATCAATAATTCAAAGCAAAATCGCAGCAATTTTTTGGGTTTACTTACATGTATGGCATGATTTATATCTACTCCAAATTTAACTAGACAAAACAATTAATAAAATAGTTCTGGGAGTTACTAAAGACATTTAAAATATCGTCAAATTTCATTCATTATATATGTCTGATTACCGTTTAACTGAATCTTTCACAGTCGGGTTAACCAGTTTTAAAATCGTAAGTTGGCACCTGACAGTCACACAAACTAGATTGTCGGCAAACGGCACAATGTGCATACATTATCAATCAAAAAAGCATCAATAATAATGATAGTAATGATTATCTAAGGACCAATGTGGCAAAAAAGAAAGTCTAGGACAACAAAATGGGGTGACAACTTCTTCCAGAATTGTTGGTCGTATTTTTAAAAATATTGGTTGCGGTTAGCCAGTTAGCAAATTTATAAACGGTTATTAGAGCAGTTTCGGTCGGTTAACCATCTCAAAACTACCTACAAATGAAATTGCTGTAATGGAAGCTTCATTCATCAGATAAAATGTTTTGCAAAGATTATATTAAACAGCAGGTAAAACCTACTACATCCACAGAAATTGTTTTTTTAATGACAAAGGTAAGAGAAGTGTTTTTTTTTTTAAATAAATAAATTTAATTCAATTCAATTAAAGCAAAACAAAAATATAAAGACACAAAACAATTATCCTGCCTTTTTTAAAAGAAAAAGAAACAACATCAACTTCAAAGATACAATTTCTAGGCCAGGTCACAGTGACATTTTTCTAGATCAAAGAATTGCCTGTTGACTTAAGAATGATGAATGAGTTTGCACAATTGTTCACTTGATAATGAGTGACAGGCAGTGGTTTTACACTCCCAGACCAGGACAATCATGATCAACCGGTGACCTGGTTCTAGTTTGATTTCTAAGCTATATAATACAAGCTGAGGGTACATAACACATGTAAAAAAACAATATTTGAGGATATTTGAGGATATCCGAGGATACCTGAGGATACCAGCGTAAATCTTCTGCCAAGCAGCCAAGTTTAACAGACAAATGGATCTACAAGACAAATCTCAAATAAACTAGCTGGTACTCAAAACCTACTTGTTGGTGAGGGTATATGCCGAGGGCTACCAGCCATGGCTCTTGGCGGACTACCGATCATGCTGCCATCGTGATAGTGATGATGAGGTGACATCTCCAAGCTATTTCTGGCAGGGGATGAGGACTGTGGGTAGTAACCATGGTGACCAGGATGATACATGTCAGGAGGTGCTGGAGGAAACTAGAAGGCAGGAAGGAAACGTTGAAACAAAATTTAAGTTTCACTTTTTTTTTATTTTTACATTTGTGTTTTTCTTTAAATCAACACTTACAAGCAGGTCATTACATGTACTTCTTCAATCCCAGGTTAAAAGCATAGACCAGTTACAACGTTATGCTATTTGTTCATTCTTGTATGTTGTCTCAATAATAGACCTCAATAACAGACCTTTAATTTTCCACTGGACAGCCATCTTGGTTTTTTCGTATACACAAGTCTATGGCATTCGTAATGAGTCTCCTGTCCAAAATAGATGGGTGCCTTTCAAACTGTGATTTTTGTACATGGCTATTTGTTATAGGCAGACTGGGGATCACGCACACATTGTCTTAATGTAGGTCAACCTCCAAATGGCATGGAAGAGGTCCAAGTGCAACCTAACAAGTGTTTCAAAATCTTCTTAAAAAAATCTTCCGATCACGAGAATATCCTCATGGACCCCTCCTTGAATGTTGAGCCCCTCCTCCTCCTTTTGCCATTTCAATTATCTTCCAACTATAATGAAATGAACATGTATCAGAAACCAAGTCAAAATGTGCCAAAGGGATAGTTGAGCATAGTTTTCCAAATCACATATTTACATATTCATAAGCAGGATATCTCCATGGTTTACTTACTGGTCTGTCCTCTGGTATCCCGTAAGGTATAGATCCGTTCATGGGTTGAGGGGGTGGCGGCGGCGGGGGAGATAACCCTGCATTACTGCTGGGTGGGTGGTAATAATTGGGTTTAAAATGCTGACTTTGCATCGGATCCACACTCTCTGTAGAGAAACAAACAAAATAAATAAATAAAAAAATAAATTTCAATCAGGAATGACGCACTCTCAGAACCAGGGCTGAGCTGTAACGAGTCACTGGACTGAAGTCAAGTTGACTCACTGAGCGGAAATAGCTCGAGTTCCCGTTGCGTCACTGAATATCGAGCCTTGAGTCATCTCACTGGCTTGAGTAATCACAACTCTGGCTAATTTAAGTCTATGACCTACACAAGTGTGCCTGTCAGCTTCAACCAAGGCGATGGCATTGTATGCAAAATGTGCCGACGCAAGCGTGATAATGAGTTTGTCCACCTTGCATTAGGGCATTATGGGATACATGTATGTCAGTTGACGCAGCTGGCCAGGTCTGACGAGATCTGACTGGGCTACAAGCAGAGTTTGCACAACCCCCGCTATATCGTTGCATTGACCGTGCAGTATGCATAATTTTCCTAAGTACGTGTAAGGTACAGTTCTTGCGCACATGTTGACCAATCTCCTGGAGTACACTACACTACTTATTGAGAACTTGCGCATCAGTCTTCAGAATGTAATGGAAGAGATGGTTTGCATATATGACAGGGGTGTGATTTGACAAAAGTAAAAAATCCTGAAAAAAATGGGTAGCGGGCCTGGGTCTCCCTTTGGTCTAGAGGACAAAGCCCCCTGAACCTCCTGTGGGTAGAGGGCCTGGGTCTCCCTTTGGTCTAGAGGACAAAGCCCCCTGAACCTCCTGTGGGTAGAGGGCCTGGGTCTCCCTTTGGTCTAGAGGGCAAAGCCCCCTGAACCTCCTGTGGGTAGAGGGCCTGGGTCTCCCTTTGGTCTAGAGGACAAAGGCCCCTGAACCTCCTGTGGGTAGAGGGCCTGGGTCTCCCTTTGGTCTAGAGGACAAAGCCCCCTGAACCTCCTGTGGGTAGAGGGCCTGGGTCTCCCTTTGGTCTAGAGGGCAAAGCCCCCTGAACCTCCTGTGGGTAGAGGGCCTGGGTCTCCCTTTGGTCTAGAGGACAAAGCCCCCTGAACCTCCTGTGGGTAGAGGGCCTGGGTCTCCCTTTGGTCTAGAGGGCAAAGCCCCCTGAACCTCCTGTGGGTAGAGGGCCTGGGTCTCCCTTTGGTCTAGAGGACAAAGGCCCCTGAACCTCCTGTGGGTAGAGGGCCTGGGTCTCCCTTTGGTCTAGAGGACAAAGCCCCCTGAACCTCCTGTGGGTAGAGGGCCTGGGTCTCCCTTTGGTCTAGAGGACAAAGGCCCCTGAACCTCCTGTGGGTAGAGGGCCTGGGTCTCCCTTTGGTCTAGAGGACAAAGGCCCCTGAACCTCCTGTGGGTAGAGGGCCTGGGTCTCCCTTTGGTCTAGAGGACAAAGGCCCCTGAACCTCCTGTGGGTAGAGGGCCTGGGTCTCCCTTTGGTCTAGAGGCCAAAGGGCCCCTGAACCTCCGGTGGGTAGTGGGCCTGGGTCTCCTTTGGTCTAGAGGACACAGGCCCCTGAACCTCCTGTGGGTAGAGGGCCTGGGTCTCCCTTTGGTCTAGAGGACAAAGCCCCCTGAACCTCCTGTGGGTAGAGGGCCTGGGTCTCCCTTTGGTCTAGAGGACAAAGCCCCCTGAACCTCCTGTGGGTAGCAGGCCTGGGTCTCCCTTTGGTCTAGAGGACAAAGGCCCCTGAACCTCCTGTGGGTAGAGGGCCTGGGTCTCCCTTTGGTCTAGAGGACAAAGGCCCCTGAACCTCCTGTGGGTAGAGGGCCTGGGTCTCCCTTTGGTCTAGAGGAAAAAGGCCCCTGAACCTCCTGTGGGTAGAGGGCCTGGGTCTCCCTTTGGTCTAGAGGCCAAAGGCCCCCTGAACCTCCTGTGGGTAGAGGGCCTGGGTCTCCCTTTGGTCTAGAGGACAAAGCCCCCTGAACCTCCTGTGGGTAGAGGGCCTGGGTCTCCCTTTGGTCTAGAGGACAAAGCCCCCTGAACCTCCTGTGGGTAGAGGGCCTGGGTCTCCCTTTGGTCTAGAGGACAAAGGCCCCTGAACCTCCTGTGGGTAGAGGGCCTGGGTCTCCCTTTGGTCTAGAGGACAAAGGCCCCTGAACCTCCTGTGGGTAGAGGGCCTGGGTCTCCCTTTGGTCTAGAGGACAAAGGCCCCTGAACCTCCTGTGGGTAGAGGGCCTGGGTCTCCCTTTGGTCTAGAGGACAAAGCCCCCTGAACCTCCTGTGGGTAGAGGGCCTGGGTCTCCCTTTGGTCTAGAGGACAAAGCCCCCTGAACCTCCTGTGGGTAGAGGGCCTGGGTCTCCCTTTGGTCTAGAGGACAAAGGCCCCTGAACCTCCTGTGGGTAGAGGGCCTGGGTCTCCCTTTGGTCTAGAGGACAAAGGCCCCTGAACCTCCTGTGGGTAGAGGGCCTGGGTCTCCCTTTGGTCTAGAGGACAAAGGCCCCTGAACCTCCTGTGGGTAGAGGGCCTGGGTCTCCCTTTGGTCTAGAGGACAAAGGCCCCTGAACCTCCTGTGGGTAGAGGGCCTGGGTCTCCCTTGGTCTAGAGGACAAAGGCCCCCTGAACCTCCTGTGGGTAGAGGGCCTGGGTCTCCCTTTGGTCTAGAGGACAAAGCCCCCTGAACCTCCTGTGGGTAGAGGGCCTGGGTCTCCCTTTGGTCTAGAGGACAAAAGCCCCTGAACCTCCTGTGGGTAGCGGGCCAGGGTCTCCCTTTGGTCTAGAGGACAAAGCCCCCTGAACCTCCTGTGGGTAGAGGGCCTGGGTCTCCCTTTGGTCTAGAGGACAAAGCCCCCTGAACCTCCTGTGGATAGCAGGCCTGGGTCTCCCTTTGGTCTAGAGGACAAAGCCCCCTGAACCTCCTGTGGGTAGCAGGCCTGGGTCTCCCTTTGGTCTAGAGGACAAAGCCCCCTGAACCTCCTGTGGGTAGAGGGCATGGGTCTCCCTTTGGTCTAGAGGACAAAGCCCCCTGAACCTCCTGTGGGTAGAGGGCATGGGTCTCCCTTTGGTCTAGAGGACAAAGCCCCCTGAACCTCCTGTGGGTAGAGGGCCTGGGTCTCCCTTTGGTCTAGAGGACAAAGGCCCCTGAACCTCCTGTGGGTAGAGGGCCTGGGTCTCCCTTTGGTCTAGAGGACAAAGGCCCCTGAACCTCCTGTGGGTAGAGGGCCTGGGTCTCCCTTTGGTCTAGAGGACAAAGGCCCCTGAACCTCCTGTGGGTAGAGGGCCTGGGTCTCCCTTTGGTCTAGAGGCCAAAGGCCCCCTGAACCTCCTGTGGGCAGAGGGCCTGGGTCTCCCTTTGGTCTAGAGGACAAAGGCCCCTGAACCTCCTGTGGGTAGAGGGCCTGGGTCTCCCTTTGGTCTAGAGGACAAAGCCCCCTGAACCTCCTGTGGGTAGAGGGCCTGGGTCTCCCTTTGGTCTAGAGGACAAAGGCCCCTGAACCTCCTGTGGGTAGCGGGCCAGGGTCTCCTGGTCTAGAGGACATAGCCCCCTGAACCTCCTGTGGGTAGAGGGCCTGGGTCTCCCTTTGGTCTAGAGGACAAAGCCCCCTGAACCTCCTGTGGATAGCAGGCCTGGGTCTCCCTTTGGTCTAGAGGACAAAGCCCCCTGAACCTCCTGTGGGTAGCAGGCCTGGGTCTCCCTTTGGTCTAGAGGACAAAGCCCCCTGAACCTCCTGTGGGTAGAGGGCATGGGTCTCCCTTTGGTCTAGAGGACAAAGCCCCCTGAACCTCCTGTGGGTAGCAGGCCTGGGTCTGCCTTTGGTCTAGAGGACAAAAGCCCCCTGAACCTCCTGTGGGTAGCAGGCCTGGGTCTCCCTTTGGTCTAGAGGACAAAGCCCCCTGAACCTCCTGTGGGTAGCAGGCCTGAGTTTCCCTTTGGTCTAAAGGACAAAGCCCCCTGAACCTCCTGTGGGTAGCAGGCCTGGGTCTCCCTTTGGTCTAGAGGACAAAGCCCCCTGAACCTCCTGTGGGTAGCAGGCCTGGGTCTCCGTTTGGTCTAGAGGACAAAGCCCCCCTGAACCTCCTGTGGGTAGCAGGCCTGGGTATCCCTTTGGTCTAGAGGACAAAGCCCCCTGAACCTCCTGTGGTGTAGTGGGCCTGGGTATCCCTTTGGTCTAGAGGACAAAGGCCCCCTGAACCTCCTGTGGGTAGCGGGCCTGGGTCTCCCGTTGGTCTAGAGGACAAAGACTCCCCTGAACCTCCTGTGGGTAGCGGGCCTGGTGTCTCCCTTTGGTCTAGAGGACAAAGCCCCCCTGAACCTCCTGTGGGTAGTGGGCCTTGGGTCTCCCTTTGGTCTAGAGGACAAAGCCCCCTGAACCTCCTGTGGGTAGCGGGCCTGGGTCTCCCGTTGGTCTAGAGGACAAAGACTCCCCTGAACCTCCTGTGGGTAGCGGGCCTGGGTCTCCCTTTGGTCTAGAGGACAAAGCCCCCCTGAACCTCCTGGATGTTTAATTTTGGAGGATTTACAGACTCCCCACATCCCCACAAACAAGAAACTAGAGGTTTCTTTCCTTGGTGGATTAAAAAAATCCTGAAATCAGGAAAAATCCTGAGAAATCACAGGTGTGATTTGATCAATCCTGTAGGGCCAAAGTGATACATGTACAGGCTGTCATTCTCCCAAGGGAGCTTGGGGTTATGGAATGATAATAGTCCAATGGGAAATAATATCTGTAAAGTGCATTAAAACATAAGCTTTAAATGTGGAATGCGCGATAAAATAATGGAATTCCTACAGCATTGTAGCGCCGTTGGCAATAACATTCCTAACCAGTTACAGAACTGTTCAGTCATTTGCAAGGACTTCCTGTCGGTGTTACATGTCTTCCAGGTTATGATTAGCACACCAGAATAATCCCGATTACATTCAAGACCCCGGGGATGATTCATGAACAAGGTTGAAAACCCTGCGGAAATCGCTAACACAATTATGACATTTTCAGGATGATTTCAGGCGTGTTCGACTCCAACAGCAATTATCGTGCAAGGCATGCCGACCAATTATAAAACAATCATTACTTTAATCAGCCTCGGTATTAGTTTCAATGGTAACCAACAGCACTAATTGGACTATGTAACACAGTAACTAACATTAGAAGCGCCCCCTGTTGGTATCGAATGGTTCTCGGCAAATGGGAATCATGTTTATTTATATTACATGTTGTACATTGGACATTACTACAAATCAAATTGTTGAAAGTAATGATAAATTAGATTTGAGGGACATGTTCTTGAATAATGGCCTTGCTTATCATTCAGAATCTATAAAATATTTTTACAGACGTCTTATCAAAATATACAACAGACATCCCATCAAATTACAAGATTTAAAAAAAAAAAACCCTTTTTTCACTTTTTATTAACCCTCCTACCACTACAAGGGTCAAAATCAGTCAAAATGTTGATATACTTGCCATGGTATATCTAGTGCACTTCAAGTCAAACACTGTCGAACCTTACATGTAGTATGTATATTTACATGTCAAAATGAGTCAACTGTTTTTGACTGGTAAAAAGCATTGTCTGGTATTGTTCAGGGTGGTCAAAATGACAGTAAAAACCAGTCCAAAATGCCCCTGTGTGCACATTTGGGTCAACAGTCAAAACAGGCAGTTGACTGATTTTGACCTGTATGGCAACTTCCCACTAAAGTGCAGCTACAGTAGGAGGGATAATATAAGACAATTTTTATTAATTTCCCTTTTCCATCATACTCTTAATTTCCACTTAGAAAGGAAAACAAAAACTCTAAAATGAGATACTTCATGAAATAATTGTTAAAGGTTGGTTTCAAAGTAATTAAGTACCCCAACGAATTTATGACTGGACTTTGGGGACTTATTTCAACTGTTCAACTTTGGTGCTCGTATTATATGAAATGTTCCATTTTCCAGTATATCTTTCCTTTCCATAAGTAAAATAGCAATGTTTGATTAAAAAGAAAAATGGCAGAAATTACAGGGAAATAAATCTCACAAAAACAGGGGCATTACATTTTCAATGACAGCAATACATCGATAGCAATGCAGTTCTTGCCTGCCACCATTCAACAGAGGGCGCTGTTTCCAAACTAGTGATGTCATCCACCAATTAGTAAGCCCTTAACCTCACCTCTGTTAGACCAGTTACCGGAAGAGCTAGCGGAAGTGGTTGAATCTGACGAGAACCTGTTAGTAGCGTCTACAAGAACATTACTAGAAGGAGGTGTTACACTGCCTGGCATACTTGACAAGGGGGTGCTTGAATAGGGGTGGATCTGGCTAGCGGGGAAGGGGGGTCCTGCGATGAATGGTCGAGATAAAACAAAAGCTTTAGAACATTGATGGCATGGCAACGACTCAATGTGGTATCTGGATCTGCTCATATTTTGACAGAAATGACTACGTAGTTTCCAAAACACATGCAATGTACACACGTAGGGAGAAAGATAAACTACTGCTGTATTCACTATAAAAAATTTAAAAAAAAATTCCATTCATACAAGACACCCGAGTTATAGAACGTATACACAAGCACATTATTTCTGTACTCGTACTCATGCAAAAGTACTCGACTACAACTATAGAGTTGGAGTACTCATAATCGTACTCGAGTACATTTTTATTCAGTACCCGTATTCATACGCATGAAAAGGTCTGCATAAGACAACATTTCTGATAAGTGTCAAACCGTTTGAGTTTATGTTATGTCTGCATTTTAAGAGTGCATTCTATCACTTCCTGTATATTTTTGGCCTTATTATTCTTGTTCGTGAAGAGCAGTAATACTTGTTGTATGTATTTCGTCTGAGAAGAAGTTAGATTATGCATGTATATATGCAATATATTATGTATCTATTATTATTACAGATCTTCAGTTTTTGCAATTTTTACAAATTTATATTGAGCATATTGTATTCACAAAAAACAAATGATCACAGTTTGACATGAAACTTACATGTACTTGGTGTTACATGAAAGTTAATGAAGATATCAAACATCTGTTTGAGGAGCTATCATTTAAAGTTGCACTGTTTTCATTGTTGACAATTCATAATAATGGAGGCATTGTAAAGTGCTCTTACACGAGGTATCACAGCGCTGTACATTATTACCCCTACTCATCAGGCGCATAAATCATTCCTGAAACCATCTCAGCTCCCTGGGGAGTATACAGCTCAATTGCTGCCATTTCGGCGCATATGGGCTAATCAAACACAACAACCAACTCCGCCCTCACAGGTACCCATTTACCCCTGGGTGGAGAGAAGCAATTATGGTAAAGTGTCTTGCTCGAGGACACAAGCACCACGGTTGCGGTTGGGATTCGAACCCACATTCTGACGACTCGGCCATCAGAACACAAATGCAATGCACCAAACCGCTCGGCCATGGCACTTCATGCATTTCGTGTAGACACTCCGCATTAAACACGGCCGAATCTAGAATTGTTTCATGAAATCAGGGATAACTGTCCGACATTGTGAATATTAAGCTCACAAAAGAAACACACAAATGAAATGTTTTTTAAAGAATTTGGTAATACATGTCACATCAGAACACAAATGCAATGCACCAAACCGCTCAATTGTTTATCTCCCGATGCAAGAATTTCACCAATCTATATATATCGCGGAACCCGCTGCTATATAGGATTCTAGCCGGCCAATCGTCATCGGGCAAGCTCGGTGGTCGAGAGGTAAGACGTCTGCACTAGTAAGCAGGAGGTCGTGGGTTCGAATCCCGCCCGAGTCGCCTGTGTAGTTTGTTCACAGACACTCGGAAAGCACTGAGCATACAGTGCTATACACACGTCGGTGTTGGGCAAAATTAAATCAATTGTTACATGTCACATTGTTAAGAAACTTTTGACCATCATCAGATGGTTTTTGGGGGATTTCTCAGTGCAGGCATTAACCCTGTCCTTCTTTCTTAACATGCTACAGATGCACAAATCACGACCTGCATGTCCATGTCCCGACTCAGATGGAAACTACAAAGAAAACATTTTAAAGAATGTTGTATTTCATGTAATAATGTTAAGAAATGTTCCCATGTGAATTTGAAAGTGACAACATGTGTCATACCGACAACTCATCAGATGGTTGCTGGGGATTTCTTGGGAGACATAACCACGTCTCTCTTTTCTTGATATGTTATCACATAGATGATGAACTACATACCCTAATCCCGTCGAATACTACCAACGATTCAGAATTCAGACATCCTGACTAACAATAGATGAATAATTCGATTAAAGCCTCTGACTTTATTGTTAATGCATTTCACACCATTTACAAAAGTGAGTATTTCTGTATCTTGCTGGTTATTTATTTTTCACCACTGTTTAATTACTGTGCTTTGGAAATAAAGAATAAAAGCCTTGTAACCGCTACCAAATGTTTAACTTGTGCATGTAATCACTTGATCAAGCTTGATAATAATTTTTAAATACACATACAGCAGTGTAGAGACTCTTAATGACACCTACAAATTCTTGCGATTTGTGTGCTTTGTTTTGTATGTCCATTTGTTTGTTTGTGTGTCTGTTACAGTACTGTTTCTGTGTGCTGTTTGTTTGTTTGTTTGTGTGTCTGTTACAGTAATGTTTCTGTGTGCTGTTTGTTTGTTTGTTTGTTTGTTTGTGTGTCTGTTACAGTAATGTTTCTGTGTGCTGTTTGTTTGTTTGTTTGTGTGTCTGTTACAGTAATGTTTCTGTGTGCTGTTTGTTTGTTTGTGTGTCTGTTACAGTAATGTTTCTGTGTGCTGTTTGTTTGTTTGTTTGTCCGTCTGATTGTTTGTTGGTTGTGGTATTTTTATATTTTGGTATTTTTAGTCATTTTGGTTTATTTTGTTTTTTAAGCATTGGGAGACCAACTTGAAAATAACACTGGTCAACAATTTTTTTTAAAGTTGTCTGCTTCGGAAATAAAATGTGTGTGCTATTTATTATGGATTTTGATGTGCTAAATTCAAATATGACAATTAAAATTGCTGATTGGCTACTGTTTCCAAGATATTTAAGTTTTTACATTTTACGTACTATGTATATGGTGTACATAGCAGATTTTTAATCATGAATTATCATACGCTATTCCCATACGTGTACACATGTACATGTAGATCTTGAAAACTAGAGCCAATCAACAATTTTAAGCATCATTTCCATTCTCAGTGACCCATAATTAGTCAAGTTTGACTCCATTTGTTTCGGAAGCATTTTGGCTGTAGACGAGTGTAATTTTAAAATATTTACTATACTCTTTGAATTATCCTGCAGGGGAGTTACCTTTGTTTGGTTTCAGACCTGTGTCTGTTTTGCTGATTTAATCATTCTATTCGTGTTTGTTAATTGTTTAAAAGGATTGTATGTACACTGTTTTACCTGTGAAATAAATGAAATGAAATTTAGATGAGATGAATACAATGTACATACGCATGAGTGAGAATGTCATGTAAGGCAATCGTTTAATACTCATTAACTGTGACCTTCAACAAGCAGACGAGATGTCTTAGTACCAATGATATGATAACGATGACTCAAAACATTGATGACGATTTAATTAACGAGGCTTACATGCAATGGTGACAGCTGCCACATAAGAAAAAACAAACAAACAAATGATGAGACATAAGATATGTAAGTCCACTTGAGACACAGCGGCACCTGAAAGACAACAACTTGTACAACGTGGAACCTCAATGCTTCTGGATTCATTTCCTATGTTTCTGACTGGTTTATTTTGCCTGTAATTATTTTCAGTTTATCTTGCATGGATATTTATTTTGTTGGTTTGTTAATTCAACAGCTTTGCATTGTAGCGTCTTGAGCGCCTTGTGGTGGATACATGCGCTTTATAAATTACCATTTTTTTGGGGGGGTACAAAAGGGTGCCCTCACTGAGGTCAAAAAGAAGGTTTCTCATCGGTTCACGTGAGTGCATTTTCTTTGCTTGACCTCGGCCGTGGCGGCGAATGCATGTTCTCTGTTAGACCAGCAGTATGGCTTAGTCAGAGAGCTTATTATTATTCTAGACCATGGTCATGGATCATCAGTACATGGACACTCTCATCCGTGACTTAATAGCGGAATGGTTCAGTCATAGAGCAAGGATTCCTTGCTTCTATGGTCACAGACTTAGTCACAGTGACTATGTACATTGTAGCTGCAGTCAAATGTAGGGGGGAAAATGTCATTTTCACCGTTTCATGTTCCATGCAAGATTGATTACCGAAGCGAGAAGACATTTCAGCTCAGGAAGGCAATCGACGAGTAAATCTACATACTAAATTGAAGTCTGCATGCATTTAATTTATTCAGACATTCATAGACTTTACACACTATGTGTTGGAATGCTTCCGTCTGTTAATCAATGAATGTAGCGTCAGATGTGTGTAAACAAATTTTCTGATTTTTGTTGGCAACATTAACACATTTTGAAGGTCGATTTCGACACAAATTTTCTGATTTTTCAAATGATGAAAAGTTCACCAGACCTGTTAAAAGAGACTTTTTAATTTTTTTTTTATATGCCTTCTCCAATAGCCTACATCCACGGCATTTGTAGGTAAGACAAGTTCACCGAGGTAGAAGTCTTGTAAAAGAGCAGGCATGACAGGAATTGATGCCATGATTAATGGATCTACCATGTGATGAGGAACGGACGATGTTGATCTCGTTCGATGCGACTCGTTTGCTTCACATACGGCAGGCTCTTAAGAAAGGCAGCATAGCGGAGGTACCCCCAGGAAAATAAGGTACACAGACGTCATCAAGACAAACACTGAGCCCGCTAGGAATGCGCTGACAACTGGGAAGATAAGGTCACGATAGAACAGGCCCTCCCGCCACAGTCTCCTTGAGGGATTTGACGGGGGAAAAAAAAAAGGGGCCTAAGATATCTAATAAATGAAAGCGAGCCGGGAGGGTGAACCAATAAAACAGAATATCCTTATTGCTGGATAGGTCTAAGAATAGGATTGTGAAGATGTAGAAAGAAAATATACAATTTCTCCTACACTGCATTCTTCATCGTTTATGTTGTCTAAAGGACAATTAAAAATATCATCTTCTTCCACCAAAAGCTTCAAATCCTATTTAAAATATCATCCATAAAACGACACAGCTCTATTCTCAACACTGTAAATATTTAGATTCTGGGGTTCTGCATGAGCGTTCGTTGCACATGTTAACGGCACAGTCTGAAGTGCTTAACAATCTGTTGTTTTTACATTGTATATGAGGATGATGCGCATCATGATCGTTAGTTAGCGGCGACGAGGTGGGACTTTGGAGTGATCTATTTACGGTTGTCATGCGTAAAATATGAAGTGTTTGTTTATTCGTTGATTTGGAGAGATGCAGTATGTTCTGCCAGGCTGGCATTTGTTCGGCAGGCATGTGTTGCGAGAGTGTTTTCCTCCACCCTAATTGAATTGTTTTTGTTCCATAATTCCATTTAGCGTTTGAGTACAGACAATGTACAAGTAACACATGTTTACATTTCATGCTTCTTCTCTGATATCCTTTGTGTTATGGCAGGAACATACATGTATGTGACCTGTCACCACAAAATGAGCTTAAAGTCAGAAATTTAAACAATTGAGTTTTTGGTACATTATTTCTGGATTCAGTAGAACAAGAGCTGTCCAATGATATATATAACACTTGGGGTTACAGCGATTCCCCTAGACCACCAGAGGGGGATTTGCGGCTTTGTTTCCGTCTTTGTTTCAAGTTGTTTGTGAAGAACACGATAAAAGCTACCAACGAAATTGGTCAGAAATTTGGAATTCGATATACACTCACTGGCCATAAGTATTGCAATATTGAAATTCACACCAAAGTTCAGTTTGGAGAACTGTGTTACAATAATTTATTTTATTTTATTTACACTACTTAAGACTTCTTGAAAGTGCTTGTGTTTTGAAGTCAATGTTCTTTTTTACTGTTCTTGCTCGGAAACAAAGTCCTTCAATACTTTGTCGGCTAACCACGTGACCTGATAATTGCGGCCATCCGTCTAGGCAATGTCTTGTACAAATTCATGTTGCAATACTTTTGGCCAGTGAGTGTAATGTAAGGAGATTTACAAATTGCAAATATAATAACCCAAAAAGTTAGATGTCCCCTCCTATTTTTCACTTTTCCCGCTGTATTGTGAAATGACTTCATGCTCATTTTGTTGTAACAGGTCACATATATGATTCTATCTGCAATGTGTACATCTTGATAAACATACAACATCTAATTAACAATGAATTAGTCCTAGGTTATAACAGCATTTTAGCCATCATTTTAAAACCTTCAGAAATGTATGCAGTCACCTCTTCAAAACGGACGACTTGATTGTGCCTGCCATTAACAATAATGCCTGCCACAGCTAGGCAGAGGGCGCTATTTTTGTAAACAAGTGATGTCATACGTCGCATCATATTATGGGTATTACAAAACAAAACAAAACTGATCAAAAGCATAAATTCTTGTTTTCTTTTTTTCTTTCTGATGACAAACAATTGCCTATAATTTGTTTTTCTCCACTGCATAAACCAAAAGCAGGAATTGTTTGTGTAACAAAGATTGAGCTCTAGTAATTCTTTTCCCTGCCAATGTTGTTGGTTGTGGCTGCAATCATCACTAGATTACGAGATTGCTGAGAATATTCTAACCACGGTGAATTTGCTACTCAGATTGTCTGCACTAACCCTCTCCAAATTTACAACTTACAAAATGACTAATTACAATTTCGGTTAAATTGAAAAAATTGCCAGAAGTTATTTTCATTTCCGCACTTGGCAGTCCAGAGTGGATGGGTATCATTTGACATTAATATTTTTTCTTTTTTTTTGGTTTTTGTTTTGTTTTTGGCCGGAGGCCTCAGCAAGATACAGTTTCAAATCAGACAAGTGTACCACACACATGCACCAGAGAGACTTGAATACTTGGAAATCAGACTAAGATCCCATGGAATATCAGTAGGTCATCTCTATAAATTGTCCTACAAAAGCACAGATGGTTGTGCCATCAGGGTAATTATTCCATCTGTGTATTAAAAACTCTCAGAAGATGAAAGTTCAACGAAGACGTTACATTAAATGGCTGGGATCTGGGGCTCATCACAGCAGAGGCTTGTATCGTAGATCATATGCAACTCAGTCTTCAGCTTTGATCCCCAAATAAACGTCCACGTTGACGCTATCCCCCTTTTTTTTCACATTTGCTACTTGAAACATTTCCATCGAAAGCCATTTAACCATGCAAATATCATGCATGAAATTGAAACAAATAACGCCCACTCGGTCAATGGTTCTTGGTGTCTGATTGATTGAAATCTGTGATACTCTGTGATAATTAAATGCATGTTTGAAACTACACTATTCTGAAACACACTTTTGACATACATCATGTGTCTAAGATGCTTTTGACCCTTTTATTTTTTCTCGATTTATCATTTCTGGATTTTTTTAATTTTAATTTTTTTAATTTTTTTATTTTTTATTTACAAAAAGGACAGAATTCACATGAAGATAGCCAAATGTCGTTGGTAAAATGTCTGCAAATGAATCCTCACTTAAAAACCAACCTGTGAAAGTTCGGGATTTCATTGTTTTTTGTTAAATGAAAAAAAAAAAATAGGAAAAATGCTTTCAAATTGGCCGTGACACTTGTGTCCTTGAGCAAGACACTTAACCATAATTGCTTCTCTCCACCCAGGGGTTAAATGGGTACCTGTGAGGGCAGCGTTGGTTGATTAGCCCTATATGCACTGTAATGGCAGCAATTGAGCTGTATACTCCCCAGGGAGCTGAGATGGTTTCAGGAATGATTTATGCGCCTGATGAGTAGGGGTAATAATGTACAGCGCTGTGATACCTCATGTAAGAGCGCTTTACAATGCCTCCATTATTATGAATTGTCAACAATGAAAACAGTGCAACTTTAAATGATAGCTCCTCAAACAGATGTTTGATATCTTCATTAACTTTCATTAACTAACATAATGCGCCTTGAGCACCACTCAGTTGGTGGATACGTGCGCTATATAAGTCCACACATTATTATTATTATTATTATTCATTACAACATGGATTTTCTGTCTTCGGTTGAAAGAAATTAATTTTGGACATCATTTGTACTAATTATACAAAACTGATAACACCTGTGAGAGAAATATATTTTAAGGAATGTTCGATACACCAAATAAGTTTTATGTAAAACTGTGACCATTTATATTTTTTTCAGATTTCCAGTAGTGTAGTGGTTTAAGTTACCTGTACTTGTGGGTGACGTGCTTGCATAACTGAATGTACTCTGCTGACTTAGTGAACCTACATCAAAAGCAAAGGGGAAATAGAGACAATCAGTTAGTATGTGACATCAACAAAGAACAAATTCAGTCGAGATAGAGAGGTGAAGTGTAACTTGGGACCCCCTGTGTGGTTGCGTCTGTGGAGAGATAAATTAGGCAGCGTGGCTCCACGCTTTTTTTAAGGCCAGCCACTTCTATATTTGGTCATTTCATATGATTCACCCGGCATGTTTACATGTACACATGTGGCTGAAATGGAAGATAAGTAGGCAACTTTGTGTTATTCTGGGCTCAAATGTCATCTGGAGATTACGTGTAAGTATTGTCACATCCTCCCATCATAAATCACTCAAATCAGCAGTCATGAAATTCAGTTATTTCACTCGATTACACACTCGTCCTGGATTTACTTCACAATTTGTGTTTGCTTTGACAAAATGTAGAAAGAAACACGAAAGTACACACTCAAATACACATTTACAAGATCTCCTAAAAAGGATTTTCTATCATACACATAACCGAGAGAAATGAAAGTCCAACAAAACAATTACTTTAATTTCATGAATTAATTTAATCAATTATAGTCCCTGTGTAAAATATTTCTTTAAAACCCTAACCTTCCCAAATCCTCCAAAATCCTCTTTGCTAAAGTGAAGGATTTTGAAGGATTGAGGTTACATGCTACATGCTCTTTGCTAAAGTGAAGGATTTTGGAGGATTGAGGTTATTAGGCATACTTGCCTTTCCATGGTACATGTACATCCATGTTTGTTGTAGTGATTGCAAGGTCAGTGCTTGGGTCAGTGGACACTGTTTATTGCTCCATGCATGCAGGGAGGGTCCCTGGCCATGTACATGTATCACAAATTAGAAACACATGTGCTTTACTACTGAAGGATTTTGGAGGATTCAGGTTATGTGTAAGCAAATGGGCCTAGGGAGTTAGGAAGGATTCAGGTTATGTGTAAGCAAATGGGCCTAGGGAGTTAGGAAGGATTCAGGTTATGTGTAAGCAAATGGGCCTAGGGAGTTAGGAAGGATTCAGGTTATGTGTAAGCAAATGGGCCTAGGGAGTTAGGAAAGATTCAGGTTATGTGTAAGCAAATGGGCCTAGGGAGTTAGGAAGGATTCAGGTTATGTGTAAGCAAATGGGCCTAGGGAGTTAGGAAGGATTCAGGTTATGTGTAAGCAAATGGGCCTAGGGAGTTAGGAAGGATTCAGGTTATGTGTAAGCAAATGGGCCTAGGGAGTTAGGAAGGATTCAGGTTATGTGTAAGCAAATGGGCCTAGGGAGTTAGGAAGGATTCAGGTTATGTGTAAGCAAATGGGCCTAGGGAGTTAGGAAGGATTCAGGTTATGTGTAAGCAAATGGGCCTAGGGAGTTAGGAAGGATTCAGGTTATGTGTAAGCAAATGGGCCTAGGGAGTTAGGAAGGATTCAGGTTATGTGTAAGCAAATGGGCCTAGGGAGTTAGGAAGGATTCAGGTTATGTGTAAGCAAATGGGCCTAGGGAGTTAGGAAGGATTCAGGTTATGTGTAAGCAAATGGGCCTAGGGAGTTAGGAAGGATTCAGGTTATGTGTAAGCAAATGGGCCTAGGGAGTTAGGAAGGATTCAGGTTATGTGTAAGCAAATGGGCCTAGGGAGTTAGGGTTAATAACCTACATGTATGCACTGCAAGCACCTACAGCCTACATGTACAATGTACCACAGATTTATCAATATGGTGTACACGCATATAGCCATCACCCATAGTCAGTGTTAATAAGAGGTCTTCGGCCTTCTTCAGAAAAAAAAATCCCCAGAGCGCTGCCCCAAGAACATGATTATTATGATTACAATATCAGAGTTACGTGGGCTTGAAGACACTCGACCAAATGAAATGAAATTACATCTTGTGTGTTGATATTCGAGATAATGAATTCAACCGACCATCAAATTAAAACAGTTTCTTCGAAAGGACAACGTTGCATATATACATGTATTGTGCATACATAGAGTGGATTATGTATAGTACATGTATGTATGTGTACATGTGCATTGGCGCAAACATTCTGTGATTGATGCATGTAAATCAAGCTCAATAACATTGGTAATTATCCAATAACAAAATACTGAATAATTAAACAATGGCCTAATGTTGGTAAAGTTGGTAAATATACCAATCTTTCTAAAAACAAAAATAAAATAAAATAAAAAATAAATAATTATGTCTGTGGTCTTCTCATCATGGAAAACACAAATCAAATGCATTGTTAATAATGGGTAGTCAGATGACGACTTTGTGCTCGAGTGTTTTCACTAAAAATGATGAATCCTCTTTTACATTTCATGACTTGTTGTATACTCCGCATCCAGCTGAAACTTTCATCTAGGGGGAACAAAGGTGACCCGCTCTGGCAAAACCCAAAATCTCTCGGCATTTACCATAATGCGTAACAGCCATGAAAAGGTCAAAAACTGACCCCCAGGGACCAGTTTGAATGTCACCATATAGAGCATTTTCTCTAGATTTTGATGGAAAAAGAAAAATCCTGAAACGTTGTTGGGAACATTGTTAATTTTCACGATAAATTTGGGAGGTCAATTTTTGGGTCCAAGTTTAGGGTTTTGCCAGAGCCAGTCACAAATGTTGTGTCCATGCAGACCTTAAATTTCACAGAGGCCATGGAGGACCACTGCCTCAGTCTTTATGCTCCTGGCCTTGGTGCCCCACTGCCTCAGTCTTTATGCTTCTGGCCTTGGTGCCCCACTGCCTCAGTCTTTATGCTCCTGGCCTTGGTGCCCCACTGACACTTTCCTATAAACATTCTCATAATCTAATAGAAGTGCCCTTCACCAAGAAAAAAAAATCACTGGGTCCCTTCAAGAATGAAATTCCAGGCTTGCCTTGTCTCAAATCGGGATAATATGAGCATTCATTAGGGCATATAATCACATTCAAAATGCATTCAGTGAATGTTTGTCTTACATAATCAGAATGACAATAAAAGACAACCCTAATATAGACCACACTGTGAATGCTGGTAGCAATTCAAACTCATTGTATGAGCATCATCAGTGGTTCAAGTCTTTGTACACTATTGGTAATGTTGGCAAACCTCCTTGTAACATATCCTTACTTTCTTATTATCCAGACAAAACAGGGGCGTGATTTGACAAAAGTAAACAAAATGGGTAGCAGGCCTGGGTCTCCCTTTGAGGACCTCCTGGGTGTTTCATTCTGAAGGATTTACACACTATCCACATCCCCAACAAACAAGAAACTAGAGGTTTGGACACAATACAGGTTACTTCTCCTGTTCCTTGGTATGTGTAGCTACATGTACTTCTCTTCTTTCAAAATTTTGAGGCAGAGGGAGATTTTTTTTTTTTTAATTCCTGAAATCAGAAAAAATCCTGAGAAATCACAGGCCTGTAACAACCAACCTGTCAAAGTTTCAGCTTATTACATTACATTGTTATCAAGACAAATCAAGACAAATCAAGACAAATCAAGACAAATCAAGACAATGTACATGATTATTTTGGTTGGTAAATTGTTTTTAAACAAAATTCTAAAAATGATAGCACTTCAGACAAAAAGATTTCAAGAACAGATGCTTGACACCAAGTAAGTTGTTATGTAAAACTGGGATCATTTATGTTTTTCAAGATTAACCTCTTTGCTAAAGTGAAGGATTTTGAAGGATTGAGGTTACATGCTACATGCACATGCTCTTTGCTAAAGTGAAGGATTTCGAAGGATTGAGGTTACATGCTACATGCTCTTTGCTAAAGTGAAGGATTTTGAAGGATTGAGGTTACATGCTACATGCTCTTTGCTAAAGTGAAGGATTTTGGAGGATTGAGGTTATTAGGCATACTTGCCTTTCCATGGTACATGTACATGTACATCCATGTTTGTTGTAGTGATTGCAAGGTCAGTGCTTGGGTCAGTGGACACTGTTTATTGCTCCATGCATGCAGGGATGGTCCCTGGCCATGTACATGTATCACAGATTAGAAACACATATGTGCATACATGTCATGTGCTTGCTTTACTACTGAAGGATTTTGGAGGATTCAGGTTATGTGTAAGCAAATGGGCCTAGGGAGTTAGGGTTAAGTAGAAATTGTTACAAGTACAGTACACGTACAAATGTATGTCATCTTAACAGTATACACAAACACCGTCTTGTCCAGATCAAAACTACACATTTAGGGAATGTGATCACAAATGAATTTTGAGCTGTGTCATACATAAATGTAGCGATAATTTTCTAATTTACATGCATAGTGCTAGCCAGCAATGTACCTCTGGGTGTCTTTTGGAGGCCCTGTTTGCTAAATGGACACCCTCTTATTTGAAACACAAATGCAAAAGAATTCCAAGTTAAATATTTGGACACCCTGTTTTTCAACGAAAAACAAATTTGGATGCCCTGTTTCCAAATCCTGGCTTATACACTGTGTACATGTACATGTACATGTACATGTGTACATTCTACAACTGTCATGTAGATACAATGTTATAAAACATTCGTATCATGTATATGTTTTGAACTGTTTTTCACAAGTAAGATGACAAAAATATTTATTGGTAAAAGTCAATAATACATCAAACTACATTGTACATGTAAACAAAATAATAAATAAATATTATATGATATCACACGTGTGTGTATGTTGACCTTTGACACTAAATGAGTCAAGTCTATGTATGACTAACTCATAGCTGTGCATGGTGAGGAGGATAAGTGCTCAGACTAATTGCGGTGACACCATGTGAACTTCTCAATTGAGTAGTCCGGCATTCTCCTGAGGACGATCAGAGCACACTGATCGAAACGTGGAGTTGTACCTCCAGTTCTTTTCAGAACTCATTACTACTCAATTGAGAATTTCACATGGTGTCACCGCAATTAGTCTTACTTATATGTATGACTGTTTTTATTTTTCCAAGAATGACATATTGTGTCCATGAATCGTGGGTTACACACTAATAAATGCCCAGTCATGCATGATGCGATTACCGATCTAATTAAACTGAACAGTCTCCCCATACAGACAGCAAGTATAGACCCATTACATGGATCATTCTAGAATGACGTACAAGGTTCAACAACTACTACATCTGGATCATTCTATTGTTACATGAATGAATTCAACATTACGCTGGAGATGCTTATCTTAAACAGCTAAGGGGGGAAATACAACCATGTCTAATTAAAAAACACATAGATGCTATTGTACTAGTTACTGGGGTTATGGTCATTTGATATGCTTACTGTACAGTGTAGATGTGTATGACATTTACACTGCAATGTACTCTAGGTACATGTACATGTACATGAATACTAGGACGAACACGTATTTTACGTTTGTACACTCGTAGGGAATGACATTAAAGCAACTATACTATTCAGGCCTCCCAGTGCCTAATCTACCAAATATAGGTTTTTAAATAGGTTTTTAAAGCAAAATATAGGTTTTTATAGGTTATTTCCCGTGATTATGCAGTGTTAAGTAACAAGTTTTTGGTAAATTGCCTGCCTTCTGAGTACTTTTTGCAACAAAGTACATTACCCCATACCCTGTCCGGTAGAAAATCTAAGAGCAGTACACATGTTACACTTTGGCTACTGTTTTGGCTTCATCTCTTTATACTTAGGAAGTCATTTTTCTTCAAAGCCATGAGGATTTTATGAGAAAGTTGAAAATGTGTTGCAGGAGATTAAAAATATAGGTTTTTATAGGTTTTTTTTGGAAATAAAGGTTCCCATTTTGAAATATAGGTTTTTATAGGTTTTATAGGTTTTGCTGGGAGGCCTGACTATTCTTTGCTTACAGTCTTTCCTGTACATGTACATGTACACTATTGGTGATCTCGAAAGACATTAAAGGGACAGTATCGTCACGATCAGAGCAAACTTTCGACAGGGCATGGAATCGGTGTCCTAGTTTACGACTGAAAATTCCTGGCTCATTTACATGTATGCAGCAGCAACGGTAAATATACGACCTTATCATGTGGGGTGTTATTTTCAGTCACTGAGTCAATCTAAGAACGAGCACTCCGATTCCATGCCCTGTTGATCGTGACTATATTGTCCCTTTAATGACCACAGTTTTACATGAAACATACTTGGTGTTACATGTAACTTGATGATGGTATCACAAATCCCATGAAATATTTTCGTACAATTAACCCTAACCCCCTAGGTATTCTGGCTAGGAACCTTCCTGAACCCTAACCCCCTAGGTATTCTGGCTAGGAACCTTCCTGAACCCTAACCCCCTAGGTATTCTGGCTAGGAACCTTCCTGAACCCTAACCCCTAGGTATTCTGGCTAGGAACCTTCCTGAACCCTAACCCCCTAGGTATTCTGGCTAGGAACCTTCCTGAACCCTAACCCCTAGGTATTCTGGCTAGGAACCTTCCTGAACCCTAACCCCTAGGTATTCTGGCTAGGAACCTTCCTGAACCCTAACCCCTAGGTATTCTGGCTAGGAACCTTCCTGAACCCTAACCCCCTAGGTATTCTGGCTAGGAACCTTCCTGAACCCTAACCCCCTAGGTATTCTGGCTAGGAACCTTCCTGAATCCTCCAAAATCCATCAGTGCATTTTTAGAAACATGCCCTTATCTTCAAAATGCACCATGCATTTATGTTGATCTTTCATATTCAGTACTTATGGCCTGTACTTCTTGCCAGGTACATGTAGTAATTTTGTCCCAAGTGAAGAGGTGAAAGTACCAGTTTCCAACAGTGGTGAATTTTCCCCAAAAAGTGCCTCTTGGAGGATTTTACATGATTTGGGGTGGTTATGATTAACCAGTTCGCGTCGGAGGCCGTGTATACACGCACATTTTTTTTTGGACAGCAGATCGGAGAGCGTCTAAACACGCCACATGATTCTCGGGAATTTTGTATAGATTCCCGGTCGACGTGGCAACGAGCCATAAGCATACGGTGGAAGACGCGGTCTCCCCGGTCACGCTCTGGTGAGCACCAGTGTTCGTGTTTGTGCGGTAAAAATAAACCCGCCACGGGGGTTCAGAAAAACTTTTTTATTCCCGGTGCGAACTGGTTAATAAAGTTATTTCCCAAATTAATTGTTGTCCTCCAACAAGAAATAAATTCCATAGTGGAATGAAGACAAAAAGAGATCACAGGAATCAGGTTGATAATAAAAATAAAAATAAATCAATAAAAAAAAATCATAATACACAATCAGGAAAACTTGCAGTCATGTTACTATCAAATTATCTCCAATAATTGCAACCTTCATCCTTGCTGATCTACATGTACTTCATGGGATTTTTGTTTCTACAATGCAAAAATATTAAATTAATAACAACCTTGAAAGAGAGAAGAAGAAAAAAAATGCGCTCAAGTACTCACTTCATTAACTGACCCTCCGTGCTTCGATCCAGTCTCTGACTGAAACAGCGATCTCACACTCTCCCCCATGTGCGTATTTATTCAAAACATTTTGCAAGCATCTGACCTCGATGTGGAATTTGTCCTACATCCATATTTGCATTCATCCCGATCAATGTTCTCATCCCCATTGACTTCTCATTTTAATCAAGGACCTCCCATCTACTGAGGTCAGATATTGATCATAACGAGGGTGCATTGTTCACCATATCATAAATAAGAAACTGGACACTAGGGCTGGCTGCCAAAGTGCCAATGAAGTCGGTCCATCCTCATCACCTGGACAAAGCTCTCATTACATGCATATCTCTCAACTGTGACTCACATCACAAGGGCACTTGTTCAAACACTGCGTGAACATTTTCCGAAACATGTTTAATTATTCTTGGAAAACAATTGCCAGTCAGTTCTTTTTATTTGTTATTATTCTATACGCAAATCTACTGCCTACTAATTTTTCAAAATAATGTTTACATTTCTGAGTAAATAAGTCTGTTGTTTTTATTAATCATTTTGTATAAACACATTTATTTCTTGTTTGTCAACACATGTTTACATATTGTAGGCTATTCAGTTCTGAAACTGCTTGTGTTTTTTTAAGGGTCAAACTGACAAAGAATTTGAAAAAGAACTATAGTGTTGTAGCATTTCATTCATGTTACACGTTTCCTGTGTTTATGACCTATAACAGGTACTGCATTTGCCATAAATACCTTCTTCCAAGTTGTGAACTCTAACTGGCCCCATAACCATTGTAACACAGCATAATAGTAATAGTGTTGTTGTACATATTATATTGTACATGGTTTCATAGATGGGGGGGGGGGGTCAGGAGAGGAGAGGATGGTTATCCACTGTTGTTCACATAAGAGTGACTCAACTAAGTCCTTCAATCATTACCTGGCCCGTGTTCTATAAGTTCCACAGAGTCCTGTACAAGGACTTCCGTAGTCTTCAGAGACTTCTGCATGTCTATATTACCTGGTCAGCGCTGGACACTTGATCCTTCCCAACACATCTTACTTTACACCTTGGCTTTATTGCTTCATTTGCCCAGGAGATGTTTCCTATTCCCATGTACAAATCCTTCCATAATGAAGCAGACAAAGCTGTCCAACACTGGATACTTAATGACAGTATTGGTTAACTTTTATGGGATATTATTTCATTTCGGTTGTGTACAGGTATGTTTAAGCAGTGTGCATTTTCTGGTGTCGGTGACTTATATTCTTTGAATCGGTTAGATGACACGTTAGTATCGATCAATGGTTCGTGTATCCGTTGGTGAAACCTTTAATTTGTCTGGAAAAAAACACGACCCTGAAAGTGCAAGTCTAGACTTCATCTTGGTGATGAAATACATGTACAAACAACAAGTACGTCTATTAATTCAATTATTTATGTATTATATTTTGTCAGGGGTAACCAAGGAGCCAATTTCAAAGAGCTAATTAGCAGGAAAAAATTGCTTAATTACCAGAAACATTTGCAAAGCAGATTTCTTTGATTACCAGCCAAAATTTCATACAAAATGCATTCATTTTGGCTGGCAGTCTGTTTTATATTGCTTAGTAAAATTATCTGCTTAACAAAATGTTCGGCTTAGCAGCTCTATAAAAGTGCCCCCTGCTCACATAGAATGTTGTCTTACACAGGGCCCTGAGAATAATAATGAAAAAGATTAACCCTCCTACTATTGATGCACTTTAGTGGAAAGTTGCTGTAGAGGTCAAAACCAGTCAACTGCCCGTTTTGACTGTAGACCCAAATGTGCGCACAGGAGCATTTTTGACTGGTTTTGACTGTCATTTTGACCACCCTGAACAATACCAGACAATGCTTTTACCAGTCAAAAACAGTCGACTCATTTTGACCTGTAAATGTACTTACTACACTTAAGGTTTGACAGTGTTTGACTTTTAAGTGCACTCAATAGACCTTGGCAAGTATTTCAACATTTTGACCGATTTTAACCCTTGAAGTAGTAGGAGGGTTAGATTACAGTGAAAATTTCGGGACCTGTTGTTCTTTCGTTATACACGCAGCTTATTAGGTAAATACATGTAAGTCCAACTGATTGCAACATACATTGAAATTCTAATTTACTTCCCTTTCACGGATTACATTTGCTGTAATCAAATCAGTTTGGTGAAAAGGGCTGGTTGATAGTGCTTTGTGCCTTAATTTGGGGAACTCGCTTTTCCTTTCTGCAATAAATTACATTGAAAATAACCTACGTATACATGCAAATGAATCTAAAACATGCATCGTTCATTTCAAGCCAATAAAAAGACTGCATAAATAAAGACAGCCTACTCCTTCACATCAACCTTGGTAGTTGGTAGTGTCGAAAAAAGAAAGAAGACAACTTGGCACCGTGCCAAGTCATAACCCCCCACCCCCCCTCCCTCATGTCACAAACAACCATAATTGTAAATAAGCATTTCCCTTCTGGAGAAATACAACCCAGTGTAAACAAAAGAAACAGCGCAAGTGACTAACACCTTAATGGCTTGCTTGAACGACACTTGTTCGATGGATGGACTACTTTATTCAACGTGACAAGACTGGGACAAGAGCCCCTGATAACAAAAGACAGATGGAATGAGAACTTACATCTTGGAAACACAATTAACAGGCTTCTTGTGTTATTAGGGCAGTTTTTTGGGTTCTATTTTCCATCCTCTCACCATTTGTGTGCCATTAAGTTAACAGACCTTACTTACTGTACATGTGATGTCAGATCTGAATGGTTTAAAAAATATAAAATTAAAGGAGAAATATCGTCACGATCAACAGGACAAGGAAACGGAGCGGTTGTTTTAGATAAACTCAGTGACTGAAAATAATACCCCACATGATAAGGTCATATTACCGTTGCTGCTGCAAAAATGAGCCAGTAATTTTCAGACACTGTGTTCATCTTAAACTAGGACATCGATTCGCCTGCTCTGATCATGATGACACTGCCCCTTTAATTGATCATATTTCTATATAAAAAAGAAATAAATAAATAAAATGTGTTTATTTATTTGTGTATATTGTTTTTATTTAAAGAATTATATTTTTATTTATTCATTTACATTTTTTGGAAGGTGGGGATATTAAGTTAAATTAAGAATCTACTCTTCCGACAATCTAGTCTAACTGAAAGGAGAATTCATACCACCCCCCAAATTAAAAAAAAAAAATTGTCCATCCTTAATTATCTGCCCTTTCTCGCCGACTCCAGAGGGATTGTATCAAGACTGCCCCATAAACATCTCTTCCACTTTAACAAACAGCATGCCATCCTCTGATAGAAGATGCTATGTAAATACCACATGCACCTGTAGGTATTCATGTACATGTATGTAAATGTCACATGAATGGCAGGGGTTTACATATAACATTACATGAATGACAGTCTATCTCCTTCTGTCAAACTATATCACATGCATGTAAAGGAGCTAGATCAGCCTTCTAATGCAATCTACATGTACATGTACTTGTTTAAAGTCTGCCTGTCTGTAAATGCATCCATTCTGGAAAAACCTGAAACTTCTCGGCATTTACCATAATGCGTAACAGCCAAGAAAAGGTCAAAAACTGATCCCAGGGACCAGTTTGAATGTCACCATATAGAGCATTTTCTCTAGATTTTGATGGAAAAAGAAAAATCCTGAAACGTTGTTGGGAACATTGTTAATTTTCACGATAAATTTGAGAGGTCACTCCGAAAAGTTGGGTCCAAGTTTAGGGTTTTGCCAGAGCTAGTCACATATGTACATTTGTATTATGTAAGAATCAAGACATGTATATTATACAACCAACCTACACTGTATGAAAGTTTCAGTTTATTTCATTGTGCCATTAACGAGAAAATAGTGAAAAATGCATTCAGATTGTGTGTATTCATTCCAATTTGGAATTTCTGTCTTCATTTTCAGAAATTCTGTCACTAATTTTGCACCCGTCTATAGAAACATTTCAAGGGATGTTTGATACCATCATGAACTTTACATATATTAAGTTTTGCATGTATGTACAACTGTGATTATTTACACCCTCTGAGATTACCACAACTTTAGGGGCTTTAACCAATTCGCGTCGGAGGCCGTGTATACACGCAATTTTTTTTTGGACAGCGGATCGAAGAGCGTCTAAACACGCCACAGGATTCTCGGGAATATTTGTATAGATTTCCGGTCGACGTGGCAACGAGCCATAAGCATACGGTGGAAGACGCGGTCTCCCCGGTCACGCTCTGGTGAGCACCATTGATGGTGTTTGTGCGGTAAAAATAAACCCGCCACGGGGTTCGGAAAAACTTTTTTATTCCCGGTGCGAACTGGTTAAGAGTATGTGTAAATGTCACACAAATGACATGGCTAGATTTCTCCTTATATCACTACCACCACTGTAATGACAGAATGCTCTACATGAATTCCAAGTCATTTTTTGGGGGCATACATTCCATGCATTGTTTACCCAGACTATCTTCATCTCATCAAGGACCCTATATGCTACACACACACACACACATACACTTGTCATCACATGCACAGTATATATGCATTGACATGATTGCAAGATCCCTGCTCTCCTCCCCAGGTAAATCACAAAGGACAGGTGTACATGTATTTGAATGGACATACCAATCCATGGATTGCATTCCGTTAAGTCCAATCCTTAATCAGATCAAATATCTTAAGTATGTCACTGTGGTTAATGCAAATGCACCATGTGCACTTACAATGCAAAAAAAAAAAAAAAAATCATCCATTGTGGCAGCATCTAGGATCGCTGGAGATTGATCAGTGTACAACCCCCCCAAAAAGGATTATCCACAACAGATTGCCAATAATTTCATTTCTGAGAACACCTCACAAAGGAAATTTAGTTATTCTGCTGTTCTCTGTTCACAGAGCAAGGACCCATGGAGTGTCATGGCCGAGCGGTCTAGTGCATCGGACTCGAGTTCTGATGTTGTCAGAATGTGGGTTCGAATCCCAGCCTGGCCGGTCTCGACTCTTGTGTCCCTAAGCAAGACACTTAACCGTAATTGCTTTGTCCTTCGGATGGGATCTTAAGCCGTAGGTCCTGTGTACTAGATTATTAAAGTAATGCACGTAAAAGAACCCAGAACACTTATCGTGGAAGAGTACCGTAGGGGATTCTGGTTCACATAGCAAGCGCCCTTGTTTACAGGTTTCCTGGGCACCTTTGAAAAACAGTGTTTCGCTGAAAGGTCTCCCCAGGTTAAATAAGAAATCAATAAAAAATAAAAACCCACAAATCTAGCAGAAATGCGGAGGAGTTGCCTCTCCGAGTCTGTGACTTGACCAATCCTGTTCCCAATCCCTAAGCCAATTTCAATTCTTATCTGACCCACAAATTGAATAAATATCATCCAGGGAACTTCCTGCCTCATTGTCAATCTGATTATAGGGTAGGTAGCTCGGCTCACAAAACACCTGTGTCTGTCTCCAACCGTGCTCCGATTGCTAACTTGTCTAGCTAGGCTACCTCGGAGCTAGGACAAAAACCCAGAATATTGTCCACCAAATGAACACCTGATCACATTTGCAGCCCTTCTGTCAGTGTAACTGATTTCATTGCAGGCAAAAATCCGTGCCATCACAGTCTGCAATTTTGTTTAACCCTTTACCGGTTGATTGCTTAAATAATGTATCTTGATCCAAAGAGAGTAGACATGTTCTCGTAGTTCAAAGCAGTTTTGCCATCATTGCCAATGTTGTTCCTTCCCATTAACTATCAACGAAATTAACAATCAATATGATTTCTAAAGAACCTACTGAAGCAAAGACCGTTTGCGTTGACACCATGTAGAAATTCTCTTTTGAGTAATAAATAGTGCTGAAAAGAACCAGTTGGTTACAACTCGATGTTTCGATCAGTATGCTCTAAGTGTCTTCAGGATAACCTACTGAAAATTACAAAAAACATAAAAAATTTTCCTCCTGACATCTTATCCAATAGATTTGACGAGGACTTCCTTAAAGCCTCAGTCACACATTCAGGATTTTTACTGCCGTCCTTGATAGGACCATTCCCGATTAAAATTTGTCAAAAGTCTGATCAAGATCCTGTGATTCGTGGCGGGAAATTCACAAATTTGTAAAAACATTTATTTAATCACGACAACAATCAGATATTGTTCAGTAAGCGTCCCGATTCAGCCGTTTCCAGCCGAATTCGTCCCGATTCTCCCGTTCTCAATCCGAATCTGATCCGATTTATATCTTCAGCATGGTAAAAAACGACCGAATCTGTCCCGACAGCGTCCCGATTCTCCCGAATGCGATCCGACAGAGATCAGACAGTGACCGGACAGTGAACCGACGCTGACGGAAGACATCCGTTAGAAAACCGTTAGTCACGTGATAGTCCGGTCCTAAAAGAATCGCGGCGAAACGGCGGATTCTCACTCCAAATCATGCCCTGTTCATCACGACAGCGCCCCAATCCACAGGACACCGTCCAGACACCGCCCAGACAACACAGGACATTGTTACGATTTTGATCCGATACAGCAGAATCTGTCACGACATAGTCACGATTGTAATCCGACTAGACAAAATCGGCTGAGTTTCCCGAATGTTACGGGACGCACCTACTGTCGGGAGTGCTTGGCCGACCTCTCTGGACCTTTCCCGATCCGTAGGACTCTGTTACGAACGTATACGACTGCGTTCAGACAATGATAGGACATTCCAGATCATTGAGGATAGTAATCCGACTTTTTCACTTTTCGTGTCGTAGCGCTGTCTGATCTCAAACGGGAGCCATAATCGGCACTGTGTGAACGCCGCATTAGACAGCACTACATGTACTTCGCTTACCTGTCAGTGCTTATTAATATTAATAATTGTTTTGAAATATTTTCAGCAAATTTTTCTTTTTCATACAATATTGATATTATTTTTTTTGTAAATGTAAGTTATACATATAGGGCCAATGATTTTCCGCTTCAGAAAAGTGCAAATTCCGTTTCCAAAAATCTTAAATTCCGTTTCAGGCTGAAAAATTTCACATTTTTTCAATACATAAAAGTGCATTTAAACATACACCATGTATACAGACAGTACATAAAATTGTAAATGTGAAAGGATAATGCATTGTTTAATAATTAACTAGCAAAGGGTCACAGTTGTTTTATGCTAGAAATGTATCTTATTGCCAGTTGTTTATCAACGGCCGATCTATTTACAGACGTAGTATTTAACTTCCTCAGTCATTAATACTGCACCGCCACAGCCACAGCCACTGCCACCACACACACACACACACATAAGAAACATGCAACAGCCGTATACGCCACGACGTCACACACACATCACATGATTGTTGTAGCCGAAGTGAAATTTATGTCCGCCATTTTTTTTCACGTTAACTAGTGTCAAAATAGGATAGTTTACGGTAGGTTTTTGGACCTGTATAAATGAATAAGCACAACATACATTTCACTAGAGCCAAAGTTAGATATAAAAGAATGGTTGATGATTGAACGGAGAAAAATAAACCTGCCGATGTTGCAAAAGACACCTGCGAGAGCGTAGCGTAAGTGTGATGATTTTCACCCGTGCGCTGACCGAAAGCTACGGCGTACATGACTGTCACGCTCGCTAACGGTGATTCGTAATATGATTTGTTGCTCTAATCTTGCCAACGCGCATTTGTTATGTGGCTCATCTGTTGAATCTGGTTGAATTAATCATCAACAATTCGTTTTGGACCAATAAATTTTACAAAATTATGTTTTTTATCAATAAAATTGCAGAAGTTATTTCCTTCAGATTCAAATCCCGTTTTCCGTTTCGAGGAGCAAATTCCGCGAATTCCGTCCATTTTCCGCGATTGCAGAAAATCAATGGCCCTATACTGATACATATCGATTTAATTAAAAATTTGACTCCCATTACAAACTTGTTCAATTTCTAGTGCACCTCTGTAGTCCGTACACGTATTTCGTCCATTATGCCTTTGAGAAAGAACCTGCTAGGTTCGAGACATAAGGCCAATAACCATTATTTTGCATTTATACTACAGGTCCTTAAGGTTAGTAAACAGTTTGCAACAGCTAATTCTCTATTTAATGTAGATTAAAAGTTAGTCTTGCATTACAAACTTGTTTAATTTCTCCTGCACCACACATGATGATTTAAACCCAAAAAAAACCTTATAGAAGCTCAGCTGATACCATACTCAAAGCCAGTATCAATGGCAATCAGGTATCAAATGGGATTTCTATTAAATAGAAACACCTGCCCTACAACAAGGTACATGTACATGTACTTGTCTTTCATGTAAACAACCAGTAGGAGCAGCTGGATGTAACAAACTGAACAACATAACCCAATACAACAACCCCTAGATGTTTACAATAGATAGTGGTCTGCACGAGGCTTTGATATAAAGATCCCAATCTACACCGCAAGTAAATATTTATAATTTGCAATAACTATGGACTGATTGCATGTCTGTCCATGCAGACACTGACAGGATCCAAATGTGCAGAGATGCATAATACTCATAAATGTACTTGAAAAAGCTTTCAGTGCAAACAGAAAATCATTCAAAATGTAGAAAGAGTACCGCAAACTCTGACAAGTGACATGCATTTATTCATGAATTTATGGTCCATACTGGTTTGCGTACTGGGGTAAATGGCAAACTTTGATTACATGATGACAGCTTGTGTTTGAAGAAATGGACCCCTGGCATTCAAAGCCATGTCTATTTTTCAACAAGAATGATGAATGCAACTCACAGAGTTTCAGTGGAGTACTCCATTCAGTACAAGTACATATTCCCACGAGGACAAACATACAAGTACTTATTCTTAAGTACAAGACAAGTATATGTACCAGAACTTGGCAACATTTTACTTTGAGTACAAGTACATGTACTAAATAGTACAGAAAAAGATATTAGCCATGCTTTTTTCTACTATTGTATCGCATCTGTGTTGATTTAGCTTGATCGATTACGAACTACTGTACGTACATGGTAATTCCATGGTTACTCACGTTACATTTTGGAGGCATTGTGCCCACAGCCATAATTTCCTGATTTATATATTTCACTCATCAGTTTTTTTTCACAGTAGTTAATAATAATAATAATAATAATGTGTGGACTTATAGCACACGTATCCACCAACTGAGTGGTGCTCAAGGCGCATTATATTATTACCCCTGCTCATAAGGCTCATAAATCATTCCTGAAACCATCTCAGCTCCCTGGGGAGTATACAGCTCAATTGCTGCCATTACAGCGCATATAGGGCTAATCAACCAACTCTGCCCTCACAGGTACCCATTTAACCCCTGGGTGGAGAGAAGCAATTATGGTTAAGTGTCAAGGACACAAGTGTCACGGCCGGGATTCGAACCCACATTCTGCTGCTAACACCAGAACTTGAGTCTGGTAAGCTAGACCGCTCGGCCACGACACTCCATGTTGCATTATACCCAGACCTTACTCAGCAAAACAAAATCATTTAAGAAATTTCTTATTTGTATGCTATATAAGAGAAAAAAAAATGGTTACTCACGTTACATTTTTCGGACATGCATAAAATGTTTTTTTTTTCTCTTATATACATGTAGGTTACATATAAAAAAATTCTGAAATTATTATTTTGTGCCGAGTAAGGTCTGGGTATAATGCAACTACTGTGAAAAAACTGATGAGTGAAATATATATTATAATATATATATATTAAGAGTGGGCCCAAAACCTCAAAAATGTAACGTGAGTAACCATGGAATTGCCCTGAACATTGATCCCTAGCAAGACCGAAATGCAACGCACACAGACTTAAAGTCTTACAAATGTAGTCAATAAAGCATGTGTGAGCATGTGCTTATCGGGGCAATACTCTCTCCTGCACCGAATCGGAATCAAATTGGGCGCCGAAAACATGCCCTGTTTAATTACCTTCCAAACATCACTTTCATCCAGTAACAACACCCCTAACATCATTCACTGAATCCACTATTCTGAAACCCCTCTTCTGTCTGCCATGACCACACGCTTTCATAAACACCCACCCATCATTGGTTTTGATTGACCTTGTTTGTGGTCGTCAGCAAATTCAGACAACAAAACACTCCGACGATCTCGTTATCTTCCTTTTGATGGGGACAATACAAAAAAAGGCCAAGTGAGATTTTATAGTGTGGTCCAGGGTCTCTCCCTCCTAATGGCTCTTCACACCTTGTCATTGTGTGACAGGTTAAACACCATTAGGACAACAGCTAACTAGGACAGTAGACAGCTAGTTGTCACCCTGGTTGTAGCCAAGGCACTTGATGAGGGATGGAATCATTAGGATCAGAGATGGGGACTGTCTTTTGTGCTCGTCTGCTTGATAACCATGGCAACTGTCCACAGCAAACATTAAAAGACCAAATTTGAGACCATTTTAAATACTGTATTTGGAGGGTGGATAATGCGCTTAATGGGGACTGTCTTATGTGTTTATCTGCTTGATAACTATGGCAACTGTCCACAGCAAATATTAAATACTTAGCTTACAATGTACACGTGAGATTTTATAGTGTGGTCCAGGGTCTCTCCCTCCTAATGGCTCTTCACACCTTGTCATTGTGTGACAGGTTAAACACCATTAGGACAACAGCTAACTAGGACAGTAGACAGCTAGTTGTCACCCTGGTTGTAGCCAAGGCACTTGATGAGGGATGGAATCATTAGGATCAGAGATGGGGACTGTCTTTTGTGCTCGTCTGCTTGATAACCATGGCAACTGTCCACAGCAAACATTAAAAGACCAAATTTGAGACCATTTTAAATACTGTATTTGGAGGGTGGATAATGCGCTTAATGGGGACTGTCTTATGTGTTTATCTGCTTGATAACTATGGCAACTGTCCACAGCAAATATTAAATACTTAGCTTACAATGTACACGTAGGTCTGTACAATGGTTACCATGGAAATAACAAAGTACATTAGTAACTAACAGAAACCATTTACGTAGATTAAATCACTGAGGTGCTCCGTAAGCTTGGGCAAACATATCGTGATTTTCAATGGTAGCACGATTTGTTTTTTTCAGTCATGCATGATTGCTTTACGGCCGATAACCACAGGTATGTACCCCTCTACAAGCGTCACAATAAATCCCAAATTCGTTTGTATAGTGTGTATGTACTTCTGAAGTAGTTCGCTTTTGTTTCTCACTTCCAAAAGCTGAAAAAACGGACCTAATTATGTTTCCATGGAATTTCTGAATTGACTCACAATGGCAATTTTGTTTTTTTAATCGCGATATATTTTGTTAATCGCGATTTGCCGATATCTCGATAACTTAAAAAGGTTCTCGATATCGTAATCGAATAATAAAAGGTCTCGCGATATTTGATATTATCGTGTTATCACCCAAGCTTAGTGTTCAGCTGTGTGAATCCACATACAACAGAAGAAAGTGAACATCATTGGGTCCACACAACATGTTTACTAGATAATGGTCATTCATTACAGTGATTAACCCAAACTCCCTAGGCCCATTTGCTTACACATAACCTGAATCCTTCCTAACTCCCTAGGCCCATTTGCTTACACATAACCTGAATCCTTCCTAACTCCCTAGGTCCATTTGCTTACACATAACCTGAATCCTTCCTAACTCCCTAGGCCCATTTGCTTACACATAACCCGAATCCTTCCTTACTCCCTAGGCCCATTTGCTTACACATAACCTGAATCCTTCCTAACTCCCTAGGCCCATTTGCTTACACATAACCTGAATCCTTCCTAACTCCCTAGGCCCATTTGCTTACACATAACCTGAATCCTTCCTAACTCCCTAGGCCCATTTGCTTACACATAACCTGAATCCTTCCTAACTCCCTAGGCCCATTTGCTTACACATAACCTGAATCCTTCCTAACTCCCTAGGCCCATTTGCTTACACATAACCCGAATCCTTCCTAACTCCCTAGGCCCATTTGCTTACACATAACCCGAATCCTTCCTTACTCCCTAGGCCCATTTGCTTACACATAACCTGAATCCTTCCTAACTCCCTAGGCCCATTTGCTTACACATAACCCGAATCCTTCCTAACTCCCTAGGCCCATTTGCTTACACATAACCCGAATCCTTCCTAACTCCCTAGGCCCATTTGCTTACACATAACCCGAATCCTTCCTAACTCCCTAGGCCCATTTGCTTACACATAACCTGAATCCTTCCTAACTCCCCAGGCCCATTTGCTTACACATAACCTGAATCCTTCCTAACTCCCTAGGCCCATTTGCTTACACATAACCTGAATCCTTCCTAACTCCCTAGGCCCATTTGCTTACACATAACCTGAATCCTTCCTAACTCCCTAGGCCCATTTGCTTACACATAACCTGAATCCTTCCTAACTCCCTAGGCCCATTTGCTTACACATAACCTGAATCCTTCCTAACTCCCTAGGCCCATTTGCTTACACATAACCTGAATCCTTCCTAACTCCCTAGGCCCATTTGCTTACACATAACCTGAATCCTTCCTAACTCCCTAGGCCCATTTGCTTACACATAACCTGAATCCTTCCTAACTCCCTAGGCCCATTTGCTTACACATAACCTGAATCCTTCCTAACTCCCTAGGCCCATTTGCTTACACATAACCTGAATCCTTCCTAACTCCCTAGGCCCATTTGCTTACACATAACCTGAATCCTTCCTAACTCCCTAGGCCCATTTGCTTACACATAACCTGAATCCTTCCTAACTCCCTAGGCCCATTTGCTTACACATAACCTGAATCCTTCCTAACTCCCTAGGCCCATTTGCTTACACATAACCTGAATCCTTCCTAACTCCCTAGGCCCATTTGCTTACACATAACCTGAATCCTTCCTAACTCCCTAGGCCCATTTGCTTACACATAACCTGAATCCTTCCTAACTCCCTAGTCCCATTTGCTTACACATAACCTGAATCCTTCCTAACTCCCTAGGCCCATTTGCTTACACATAACCTGAATCCTTCCTAACTCCCTAGGCCCATTTGCTTACACATAACCTGAATCCTTCCTAACTCCCTAGGCCCATTTGCTTACACATAACCTGAATCCTTCCTAACTCCCTAGGCCCATTTGCTTACACATAACCTGAATCCTTCCTAACTCCCTAGGCCCATTTGCTTACACATAACCTGAATCCTTCCTAACTCCCTAGGCCCATTTGCTTACACATAACCTGAATCCTTCCTAACTCCCTAGGCCCATTTGCTTACACATAACCTGAATCCTTCCTAACTCCCTAGGCCCATTTGCTTACACATAACCTGAATCCTTCCTAACTCCCTAGGCCCATTTGCTTACACATAACCTGAATCCTTCCTAACTCCCTAGGCCCATTTGCTTACACATAACCTGAATCCTTCCTAACTCCCTAGGCCCATTTGCTTACACATAACCTGAATCCTTCCTAACTCCCTAGGCCCATTTGCTTACACATAACCTGAATCCTTCCTAACTCCCTAGGCCCATTTGCTTACACATAACCTGAATCCTTCCTAACTCCCTAGGCCCATTTGCTTACACATAACCTGAATCCTTCCTAACTCCCTAGGCCCATTTGCTTACACATAACCTGAATCCTTCCTAACTCCCTAGGCCCATTTGCTTACACATAACCTGAATCCTTCCTAACTCCCTAGGCCCATTTGCTTACACATAACCTGAATCCTTCCTAACTCCCTAGGCCCATTTGCTTACACATAACCTGAATCCTTCCTAACTCCCTAGGCCCATTTGCTTACACACAACCTGAATCCTTCCTAACTCCCTAGGCCCATTTGCTTACACATAACCTGAATCCTTCCAAACTCCCTAGGCCCATTTGCTTACACACAACCTGAATCCTTCCTAACTCCCTAGGCCCATTTGCTTACACATAACCTGAATCCTTCCTAACTCCCTAGGCCCATTTGCTTACACACAACCTGAATCCTTCCTAACTCCCTAGGCCCATTTGCTTACACATAACCTGAATCCTTCCTAACTCCCTAGGCCCATTTGCTTACACATAACCTGAATCCTTCCTAACTCCCTAGGCCCATTTGCTTACACATAACCTGAATCCTTCCTAACTCCCTAGGCCCATTTGCTTACACACAACCTGAATCCTTCCTAACTCCCTAGGCCCATTTGCTTACACACAACCTGAATCCTTCCTAACTCCCTAGGCCCATTTGCTTACACATAACCTGAATCCTTCCTAACTCCCTAGGCCCATTTGCTTACACATAACCTGAATCCTTCCTAACTCCCTAGGCCCGCTTGCTTACACATAACCTGAATCCTTCCTAACTCCCTAGGCCCATTTGCTTACACATAACCTGAATCCTTCCTAACTCCCTAGGCCCGTTTGCTTACACATAACCTGAATCCTTCCTAACTCCCTAGGCCCATTTGCTTACACATAACCTGAATCCTTCCTAACTCCCTAGGCCCATTTGCTTACACATAACCTGAATCCTTCCTAACTCTCTAGGCCCATTTGCTTACGCATAACCTGAATCCTTCCTAACTCCCTAGGCCCATTTGCTTACACATAACCTGAATCCTTCCTAACTCCCTAGGCCCATTTGCTTACACATAACCTGAATTCTTCCTAACTCCCTAGACCCATTTGCTTACACATAACCTGAATCCTCCAAAATCCTTCAGTAGTAAAGCAAGCACATAACATGTATGCACACATGTGTTTCTAATCTGTGATACATGTACATGGCCAGGGACCCTCCCTGCATGCATGGAGCAATAAACAGTGTCCACTGACCCAAGCACTGACCTTGCAATCACTACAACAAACATGGATGTACATGTACCATGGAAAGGCAAGTATGCCTAATAACCTCAATCCTTCAAAATCCTTCACTTTAGCAATGAGGATTTTGGAGGATTTTGGAGGATTTGGGAAGGTGGCTGCAATGGCTGCAATGCTAAATACAACAAGATTGAGCTAAAATACCTAACTTGTTTAAGTACTGTGTTATGGCACATGAAGCTGTGCTTACATGTACAGTGTATTGGCATTGTATACACATGTAGTACCAGAAGTTTATCACCTAGTGCCACTCCGTGTATTATTAACCTAGTCCATGGCATAGCACAATGGATTTGGCCCATTTGTGATGTATTGTTCCATAAACTACAAGGTCTCAAAAAGAAGCGGCACTGTCTGGGAGACTTACCCGGCGTGTGAGAGAACTGCATCTCCCGCACACACGTTAGTATTTAGCGTGTTCTCCCCACAGCTGATGGTTCGCCTGCAATAAGATTGCATCTAGTTCTCTAGGAACTAGCTTCGCATCGCTATCCCATGATGCCCCACAGCAGGCCAGGCAGGGGGAGCAAAACCCGTAACCAAGCTCGTTGTGCGTGTGCACATTTGGAGTACAATGCTGTGGTGCGGATTACATCAGGCTGACACACTTCATGTACAATGTAGGTAATAGACTTCTGATAAATAAAATATCAAAACACTGAATCAGGATCCCTGCTTGACGTGTATGGTTTGAGGGTGCTGACACAATGGATACCAGACAAACCCTATTAATTCAATTCATTCTTCATAAAACTGTTTGCTCCTAACAAGATTGAAAAGCCAAGCTACACACATGTACTGACCCAAATTCATTTGAAAACACGAAATTGCAGTTAGTTCACTGTTACATGTAGTCCCACCTCCTCAAAATAACTTTATTAACTTGTTTGTGTAATGCAGACTGCAATCAAACTTCCCATAAAACTTACATCACTAATCATTTACATGGCCTTGGGAAGGTTTGGGTAATTATGGTTGATCCTTGATAATTTTTATCCCATTGAAGAGATAATTTTCATAGCTTTGATGACAGCAAGGTTTTAGCTTGGCATGAAACTTCATAGATGTACACAAACTGTTTTTGGGTTGGAAAAAACCTGCCTTCAGTTACTGGGGGGGGGGGGGGAGACTTAGCTTTGTTAAAACAAAGGTTTTGTTTTGCAAATTTCTGTTATTCATCAAATAAAGATAATGATGATTTGGAAGACAATATTGCACCTGATTTTCGATAGAGTGTCGGTAGATTGGTATTAAAGGTTCTAAACCTGCTTCTTTCAATTGTATCTGTGTTTAGATTTACAGAAAATGTGAAGCCAAGGTGAGCAATCTTCAAAATATACTTCCATTGAAGAGAGATTCCGTTTCCCTCGTCCACAAAGGTGTATTCATCTGTTCACCCATCTGTCATTTACATGTGGAATACAATACTACCAGCAATTAGGTCAAACTTATAGCTTTGCATGGTGAGGAGGATAAGCAAGACTAATTGCGGTGACACCATGTGAAATTCTCAATTGAGTAGTAATTAGTTCTGATAAGAACTGGAGGTACAACTCCAGTTCTTTTCAGAACTAATTACTACTCAATTGAGAATTTCACATGGTGTCACCGCAATTAGTCTTACTACCAGCAATTGTTATACCCAAACTTAGTCTACAAGGATGTTGCACTTGCAGTGATTCTTGAATCAGTACAGCATAGGCCTACATGTACCTCTAAATCTGACAAATATCTTAATAATGCCATCATAAGAATGCCATCATAAGATTATTACAGGTACATGTATGGTACACACGCACTTGTGAAATTTTTGATTATGTAACAATCCTCCCAACAGGACATAAAACCTCATTAATTTGTGCATTCAGAGCTGAATACTTCAAATTCCAAATTAAAAGTCCCTGTGAAATGTTCAATGTACACAAATATGTCAATACTGTTGTATAATTCATTTATTTTTTTGAGTCTGGGAAGGAAAAAAAAACAAAAAAAACAAAAAGCTATTAAATATAACTTAATCTCAGAGTGGTCGACTTTATCTTGTCAGGCACTCCTTTGTGGTAGGATTTATAAATCCCAAAATAGATTTGAGCCTTTTAAAGTTCCGACTTCTCCATAGCTGAGCAAAATTAAAGAAAGAATCAGGCATTCTGAAATATTTATTGCTTGCATGACGCAAGTTATTTATCTGCCTCTGTTCTGGACTCAAGAGACACTAACAGTCGGTCTTGTATTCTCGATGTTCCGGAATGAGAAACTAAATGTATCCTGATCTGATGGTTGACACACTCTGATTACAAGATAGCAAGCATGTTTATTTCTACAGCTAAATTCAGAACCTGGGCGCATACATGTACCAGTGCAAGTGATTTGTGATGGTCGCATGTTCTTGTCATGTTTTTTTGTGCACAGGCAGCTTTGGATGTGCGTGCGAAGATGAAAACCCTAAATTAAACTAATCACACAGCGAGGGGGCTTAGAGGATCACGTCTTGACATAGCAAGTGTTGAGGGTATTGATTGATATCACTATCTGATGAGAAGGGTAGATATCGTTGCTTAAGACAAGAATGGGAAAACATATACATGTATGTTACTGAGATACAATGTAGTTTCCTCCTCTACTCAACCTCCAACCTCATTTCCTACAAAGAAATTCACATTTTGATCTTAATGAACTTCATGTATAAAATATGCTTAACCCTTCTGTGACTGCAAGGGTCAAAATCAGTCAAAATGTTGATATACTTGCAAAGGTATATCCAGTGCACTTAAAAAGTCAAACCCTGTCAAACCTTACGCGTAGTAAGTACATTTACAGGTCAAAATGAGTCAACTGTTTTTTACTGGTAAAAGCATTGTCTGGTATTGTTCAGGGTAGTCAAAATGACAGTAAAAACCAGTCAAAAATGCATGTTGCACATTTGGGTCAACAGTCAAAACAGGCAGTTGACTGATTTTGACCAGTATAGCTACTTGCCACTAAAGTTCGGCTAAAGTAGACATCAGAGTTGGGGAAGGGGATGGGGGGGGGGGGTGCAAATTTTTTTTGGGGGGGGGAGGTGGGGGGTAGGGTGAACTACATGTACTACCCGAAACCGTAGCTTATAACCAACTTATATAACAAACAAACAACTCAGCAAATCTCCAGTGCTTAGAAATACGATACATTTGCAGTCGGCAAACCCATAGCTCTAGCTTTGCCGACTGAAAATTTATTCTGGACCAACCCTTGTTCTAGTAGTACCTTTGATGCTTCATTTGCCGACTGAGACTCTCAATGCCGACTGAGATAAATTATTGCGGGGTGTAACACCCACCCCCCCCCCCCCCCCCATGGCCCTGGGGACAATATCATCACGATCAGAGCAGAATTTCAACGGCGCATAGAATCGGTGTTCCAAGCATTAAGATGAACAGTGACTGAAAATTACTGGCTCAATTTTATGAAGCAGAAATGGTAATATGACCTTAAATCGTGTGAGGTATTCAATTTTCAGTCGGTGAGTTAATCTAAAACTACATGGAGTGTAACACTCCGATTCCATGCCCTGTTGATCGTGATGATATTGTCCCTTTAACACAGTGTGCATTACATGCACTGTACGTCTGAAACCTTGAAAAGAGAAACTCAAAACCCACAAAAAAAAAGGTTCTACAAATGATTAAAAGCCGATATGTATTTTTTATTATTATTTTTTTGGCATTCCTGTATACTAACAACCTTTAAAACCAAAGTGTACAATGTTCATTCACTTTTATGTCTGATTTTTTTAAAAAACTACTTGCAACCAGAATTGCGAGAGAAATTGATCCGACTACATCCCACCGTTTCTTCAACCCTGATGCTCCAGCTTGCCTGAACGTGGCCTTTTTTTTAACTCAATTCAGAGAATGTTTCTAGGTTGAAAGATGGCCCACTCATACCGATGATCTCTGGATAAACAAGCTTTATTGATTACGTCTCAGCTTGCTCATTATTGCCTGCCGCAGCGAACAGATTGAAATCGTGATCCGATGAGCCACATTGATCTGCGGCATCTTCCTATAATGTGCGCTTCGGCAGACTCAATTTCAAACATTGTCACCTCTTTATCTCATCAATTGAATATGATCCGTCCACCCAATGTCCTGGTGAATGGTACAAAATCAGGAAAAAAATCATTTTCTACCATTTAAAATTTTTTTTTTTATAAAAAGGTATTATGGACGACCTTCAGAATTTTACAACGAGATATTTCATGGCCTTAGGGACAGTTTAACATTTATAAATAACCTTGGAATATTTCAACCCTTTGAAATTTCAATTTCAAATTCTCCCCATAGGCATGTTCTGTTATTACAAATTCTCCAATTTCCTGAGAATAACAACAGCAAAACAGTCACAATGAAGAAACGTGCACAAAGCCACAAACACACTTGAAGACAAAAGCGAAACCTAACGTAATGGACAAAAACACACAAGAAAAACATGTAAATGACCGAGAGTATACGGAATAGGAACTGTAAATAATGAGCAAAACTTTCACTTGACAATATTCTTCATAATTTCAGGTTAAAATGCATACAAATGTAATCACAGTACCATGTTGTTTTATAATCTAGGTGCAATATTCTACCTAATTGAGGTTTTTTTTGTTGCCCTTTTTTGCTCTTAAAGCCATAACTACATGTACATAATGTGGTAATCACGATAAGCATAAATGATCCCAGTTTTACATGACACTTACTTGATGTCAAGTTGATGATGGAATCAAACATCCCTTGAAATATTTCTGTATCAGATTCTAATGATTAAAACCCTCATACAATCATTGCAATTTTTGAAACAACCCATTCAGACCACTCCAAGCCATTAGCTGTTGCCAGTGGCCTCCTATAGTTACCCTTCTGTGCACTGTCACACCACTGAGATTACAGGGTAAGGTGGTCTCGCATTGATACATTGCAGGCCATACTATTATGTTCAAACATTTACAGTGGCCTTGGGTGGCACACAGTTGATTTTGTAAGATTACTTGGAAAGGACAGCAGGCTTGTACATGTACATGTATGTACTGAAGGTTGCTAAAGAACAGAATTTAGTGGGTCAGAGTGGCCTCCATGTGTAGGAGGGTTTTAAAGGGACAATATAGTCACGATCAACAGGGCATGGAATCGGAGTGCTAGTTTTAGATTAACTCGCTGACTGAAATTAATATCCCTGCATCGATAACGTCATGTTACCGTTGCTGCTGCATAAACGACCAAGTAAGTTCCAGTCACTGTGTTCATCTTAAACTAGGACACCCAGATTCCATGCCCTGTTAAAAGTCTGCTCTGATCGTGATGATAGTGTCCCTTGAAGTAAAAGTTGTGAAATAATTTCTAAAACGAATATCTATCAGAAGACAGAATTTCCAAGTTTGTTGGAATGAATGAATTAAAATTTAACAATCTGGTCACAATGAAATAAGCTGAAACTTTCAACCAAAAAATTTGTCTTTTTTTTCATCTTTTTATAGCTTGATTCTTAAAAATTATGGATGCATTTACAGACACTTAAGTGTTAACTGACATTCATTAAATAAAATCATTGCTGTTGTTGCCATATACATGTACAGCATGTGGAAATAGTTATCAAGCAAAGGTCACACTTCACTACAAATTCTGTACATTTACATCTGGGAGCTTTCAGCTCGATGCAATTAAGACGTTGCTAAGTGTTCTCAATTGAATTGGCTTATTGGAAAATCATCGCATTGCACAAAATTGGAAGTGTTTTCCAATTCTTTGAGTGGCAATGTCTCTTCAGAACATGAAAGTCATTTTTATTATTTTTATTATTATTTTTTTTTAAAGGTACGCTGGGAGAGTAACCTCATGGAAAAAGACCACATAGCATTGACCTTTGACCTCATCCCATGAATCATTGATCTGCATAATTGTTTTTCAATCTGGCATGAAGCAATATGATGTGTTGATGTGATGGATGAGTCCCAATGGTAGGGCAATAGCAGAGATGGGGTATTATTCAACACAGCTGATGCGTCACATTCAGTACCAAGATTTACATGTAAATATAAATACATCCGAGTGGTATTATTAAAGCAATTGCTATACCACTGGGAGATATCAAACTCACCAGTAAATAAACTGCTGACATAAAAAAAACTGCAAGTAATGTCGATGGGTCATACATAAATCAGAGCACTGTGCCAGCATATTCCACTTTAGCTCAAAGGTTTCCTCAAAAAATGTGTTTGAAAGGGGTTTCCGAGATTGTACTAAACCTCCAGCCATTAAGACTTGTAAAGTTTGCAAGGTGAAACGGATAATCTAAGACTGTTTGCAGAGACACCATGGACTGGAGAAATTCTCTTTTGAGTAATAACTACATGTGGTTCTGAAAACAACTGGTTGGTTTACAACTGGTGTCACCGCAAATAGTCTTTAATGAACCTCTAGCCAGCAACCACCATTTTAATGATTAGGCATTTCATTGGCCCAATGACATCCAACAGACCTGTATTCATGTCTTGGCCCAATTCCAACCAACTGCTTAAATCCACTTTTGGTAATCGCAAAAAAATTAATAATAATAATAATAATAATAATAAAATTACATAAATTAACAATTAAATAAAACAGTTTTCATCACATTTTCATCCGACTTCATCCAAGCCACGATTGGTAATTTTCACAGTTGTACATATGAAAACCTAATGTATCGTTTTAGTAAAATTAGCGAAATACTTCCAAAATTAATTTCTGTCATCTGAAGACAGAAAGTTGAAACGAATAAACTGAATGCATTTTCACCATTTCTTGTCTTAAGACACATTATGGTTTGTATACAGACATGTATGTAAGCATACATCTTGACACTATGGATGTATTTACTAACATTTTACCCCAAAAAATGTAACGAAAAATTTGGTACTGTTTTGCATTCACATGACTAGCCCTGAATTGGTGCCCTTTGCTTTGTGGTCCCTTCTCTACTCCATTTCATTGAAGTAAATCCCTGGTGTATCCAAGTATGCATACGTACGCAAGCAGAAATTCCTTGCTTAGCCATGAAATAGGGCAGATACAAATGTGGTGGTAAGTTTTTGCCCTGAAATTGGATCCTGATGGAATCTTATATTTAAGATCATGTACAGTTGCATGTAAATCATATAAATACTTACTATTAATAACTTGTATAAGTAACTATAGCCAGTACACATCTTGTTTCCATAACAAGTATTACTCTGAAGGCTTTTCATAAACTGTGCCCATCTGTATCAAATCCTAACTCTTTTGACAGCTTGACACATACATGTACATGTACATGGATGAACTAAAGCTAGTACACACATTTGTTATTAAAAACCCTCCTACTATAGCTGCACTTTATAATTAGTGGCAAGCAGCTACAGTGGTCAAAACCAGTCAACTGCCTGTCTTGACTATTGACCCAAATGTGCACACAGGGGCATTTTTAACTGGTTTTTACTGTCATTTTGACCACCCTGAACAACACAAGACAATGCTTTTACTAGTCAAAATCAGTTGACTCATTTTGACCTAATTACTACACGTGAGGTTTGACAGTGTTTGACTTTTAAGTGCATTAGATATACCTTGGCAAGTATATCAACATTTTGACTGATTTTGACCGTTGCAGTCATAGGAGGGTTAAAGGGACAATATCGTCACAATCAGAGGAGACTTTCAACGGGGCATCAGTGGAATCGGTGTCCTACAATGTAGTTTAGGTAGACCACACGGACTGAAATTTACTGGCTCATTTATGAGCAACGGTAATGTGACCTTACCATGTAGGGTATTATTTTCAGCCACTGAATTAACCCTAACTCCCTAAGCATTGTTAGTGAACAATAAAAATCTTTCAAAATCCTCCAACTGCCTTTGTTGTCTAGGGAGTTACGGTTCATCTAAAACTAGCACTCCGATTCCATGCCCTGTTGATCGGGATTCATGATATTGTCCCTGTGATGTCTGTAAATGCATCCATATTTCATAATCATCAAGAGATACAAATAAAGAACCCGTTTCAGCTATTTTCATTGTTTTTGATGTAGTATTTGAGGCTTTGCATGGTGGAGATAGATGTTACTGAGTTCTTTCGGGTGAAACCATGTATTGATCTCTTTTTGGAAAAAGTGATGGCTCTATTTTCATTGTGTCATTTAAACAAGAAAATCGTGAAAATGCATTCATATTTTGTGTATTTGTTCTAATAACATGTTCAAAAGTATTTTGACTTCATCATAAGTCCACTTTTCCTAATTTTTATGCAATAAATTTTATGAAAAGTCGAATTCAGAAAAATTGCAATAAATTGACAATTTCTTTCATAAAAATTATGAAATTTAAAAAACTTTCATTAAAATGAAAATTTATTTCATAATAATTAGGAAAAGTGGACTTACGATTAAGTCAGAATACTTTTGAACATGTTCAATGTGGAATTTACATTCTCAGAAGACAGAAGACAGTAATTTGATTAATTGTACATGATTGGTATTGTACCATCATCTACTTTGACACCAAGTAAGTTTCACGCAAATGTTTTTCAAGAAAATAAATAATGTACAGATCTAGGGCTTTAAAGCTTGTTCTGTAAATCACACCCAACAAATATGATAACCAATTTTACCATAGGCCCTCTGCTTCATGTTTATATGTACATAATATCAAGATCAGATTGGAATGCCAATCAGATGCAGAGAGCTATCTGTGGACATCCATATGTATATAGACTACCCACCCACCCACCCACCCAACCACCACTCCCCCCTTAAGGGTTCTATTCCAAAGAAGGACCCAATCTATTTGAAAGATTGAAAACAGGGACATGCATGAGGACACAAACCACTGCTGACAGACAAACAGGGTAGGGAACAACCTTTCACCCAGGGCTATGATTGATTCTTCATTTACAACCCATAACATGTTGGAACTCTGTCTGCGGATAGGAACGTTACGGTTCAAGACATGGTGTGATCTGAATTAAGAACAACATTTTCCCATGTATTACGTGCATTTTGCAATGAGAAAACGTGTTGAAATGTTGATGTTTATCCTCAAGGAACCACACAACACATACACAAGTGCATCAGTGAAATAACAAGATCGCCCGGTAATAACCAATTATATATTTGGTTTTCATAATCTCTGGTGGCAACCGGCCCCCCTGGTAGAATCAAATGCTCCCCTGTGGTTACCAGTCAATGTTTGTTTATCTGCGATTGTATAAATCCCCTCTAAACCTAGAGCAATATATGTAAACCAACTTGGAAGTAAACTTAGGAATTATAGAGACTATAGCGTGTTCGCACTGGACTTTTTTTGGTAAAACTTACCGAGACGATGGGTACATGTACTTTTCCCATTTTAAGTCCAGTGCGGACAGCCTGGGACATTTTCCTCTCAGTTACTTTTCCCGAGTCCAGCGGTTACTTCTACTGGCCAACTGCTGCCCAGGAAAACTAACCAGGTAACTTTTCCCGAGACGATAAGTCCAGTGCGGACAGTGCGAGTCGGTAAAAGTGGCTCAGGAAAGCGTACATCCGGCCCGAGCGCAAGGTCGTGCTACACAGGGACACCACGCATGCGCTTTGCATTGTTTCACCGCACGGTGGGGGCGGGCCGGGCGCATTTAATGCATGTGCATGTGTAGCAAGTTTTCTGTGTGTTGTTGGGTCAATCGGGTCAACGTAGAAAGGTCACGCAAAGCGCCCTCATGAGTCATTATACTGACAGCTCGGTTACTTCTACCACGGTCTCGGTAAAATTTTCCCGTGTCGAAAGTCCAAGTGCGGACAGAGGTTACATTTGACCATTTTTCATTTTACCATCGTCTCGGTAAAACCTTCCCCCAAAAAAGTCCAGTGCGAACACGGCTTATGTGGTGTATGAAGCTCCGAGTCTGGTCTCTGGACTCTGGGTATTTGTGCTACCATCGGGCCAGCTACTCAGACTTAAAGAGGGTCTGTGCAAAGACATGCGCACTTCAGGATTACGTGTACAGACTCTGCTACCATGGTAGTCTAGGTTCAAGACTGTGTTTGTACGTTTTTGATACACGATCCGTCGCCGTACGCCACACGATGGCACAACACGAACCGCTACAATTGAATCACGAACCGCTACCACACACGAACCGCTAACAAACACACGGATGGGTCAATTTGAAATGCTAGCGCGGCCTACATTTTCGGTGCGCACACGCGTAATCAACAACGGACTGCCGTGAAGTTGTCGATCAGTGATTGTAGCGTTCATGTAGCGCCGTTGGATCGTGTATCAAAAAAAAAAGGAAAAAAAAGAAGAAAGTTTTGAACCAAGACTACTACCACGGTTGCTTTTCTTCTTGTTCTTTTTATACAAATTATGTATCTAAGTGTCACGCAACAATCAAAATTATTTTTGTATAATTTTTTTCAGCATGAAAAATTACTGTGTTTTGTTTGTAGCATAATGTTCATAAATGTTCAAATGGAATGAAGCGCATACAACAATGTACATTGTGCAAATCAGTTTGTACACAACATTAAATTGTTTAATCATTTGGATTATCCATCAGGGATGTGACTTGACAAAAGTAAACAATCCTGAAGAATGGGTAGTGGGCTTGGGTCTCCCTTGGGTCTCCCTTGGGTCTCCCTTGGGTCTAGAGGACAAAGCCCTCTGACTGCCCCTGAACCTTCCTGGATGTTTAATTTTGTAGGATTTATAGACTCTCCACATCCCCACAAACAAGAAACTAAGAGGTTTGGACACAATACAGGCTACTTCTTTCTTTCCTCGGTGGCACCTTCTCTTCCTTCAAGAACATTTTGAGGGAAAGGGAGATTTGTAAAAAATAAATTAAAAAAATCCTGAAATCAGGAAAAAATCCTGAGAAATCACAGGCCTAAACCATTACGTGCACAGTGTAGGTTGTAATTCAGGTATCAAGCCACTGTGATACATAATATTTGTGCCACGTGTATTCATCTGAACATTGGAATAATCATATTGAAACTCCTCATCTAGGAGTCAAGATGGCCGTAGCATCTGAACATCAAATTGTTGTTGAATAACCCTTACATGTACATGTACAAGTACATGTACATGTAGGTCGTCATTGGGTAGTCAGGTCAGGTACTCTCCTCACCTTTCACCTCTGTGGACCCAGCTTCAAATCCCACTTGGGCGCGGGCCAATGTGTGTGGATTGGGTGTTCGGTTCTTAACTAATTTACATGGATTTTCTCTGGAATATTTGTTTATGTTTTTTCTCCCGTATTCTATCATCTCTTCACAGCTTTCATCAGGCTTACCAGCTAGAGTGCTTATTACATGTGTGGGAGCTTTTACACCAAGTAAATTTTACATTAAAATTAAACTATTTGGATTTTTGTTTTTAATAACCAATTACATTACCTGATCTTTTAACCCTAACCTTCCCAAATCCTCCAAAATCCTCTTTGCTAAAGTGAAGGATTTTGGAGGATTGAGGTTATTAGGCATACTTGCCTTTCCATGGTACATGTACATCCATGTTTGTTGTAGTGATTGCAAGGTCAGTGCTTGGGTCAGTGGACACTGTTTATTGCTCCATGCATGCAGGGAGGGTCCCTGGCCATGTACATGTATCACAGATGAGAAACACATGTGTACATACATGTCATGTGCTTGCTTTACTACTGAAGGATTTTGGAGGATTCAGGTTATGGGCCTAGGGAGTTAGGGTTAATTAAGCTACAAATGCACACACATGTACATGTACTGTATCTGAATGGCAATTGGTGAATACTTGAAAACATACATAATACATGTGTGTACATGCACATACATACAATTCAATATGAAAACTCCATGTAGAACTGCTTATGGGCAGACTATAAGGGGAGTAATAAATGGATTTGATATAATCTGATAAAATGTCAAAGAGAACAGGTCAGGTTGAAATAAACAACAGGACCTCAGGCAAATGTTGACTTATTTCAGTACTCTATCCCCCGCAAACCACACTGTAAAGGATTAAGGGTCTATTGGCGATTTGAATATTAATGGTTCCCTGTCTGCTAATTACAGGAACACCTGCCTGGTGAACAAAGACAGTTAATATGGGGTCACTTATCTCATTCTCTGGGGTCACCTACATGTGGTCTAGTTTGAAGGGTCACGTAATCAGAGGTCAATAATCTCTGCTTGCTATATTAAGGCTAAACACTTGTTATTACTTTATGATGTATCAATACTCATAGTGATATTAAGCGAGCATACACTCTTGGTAAAACGTCTGCAAATGCATCCATTCATATACATGTACGTATACATTGTAATTATAGGAATCCTGGGGCGGATTTTCGCGACCCTGACCAGAAACATGTTTGGGCTTCGGTCACTGGTTAAGTATTTTCGCGAGTTCGGTTGTGCTGCGTCAACCGAAGTTTGTGAGCGGTTACGCTTGGTTTCACGATGGCGGATTGTAAAAAGTAACGGAAGTTTTTTATTTGTTAGAACATGATGGAATGATTATTCGTATACAAGCATGTATATGTATATTCCAAGTTTATTACGAGCACTCACGAGTAAGTTCCGTTTCGCCAAAATTTTAAATACACCATATATTTTGAGAAACGTTGATGACTGAACACGTCACAGACTGAAAACAATTTTCTGGTTACTTTCTCGTTTTCGCTATAGCTATGCCGTATTGTTTCTGGTCAAGAATTTGATGTCAGAAACAAGTTTGTTTGTGTTCTTCAAAATGTCCAAACCTGTAAAAGTTGCAGTTTACTTTCTGGAGCTGTTACATACATATGGAAACACAACAAAACTGTATTCAGATTTTTCATATATTCATTCTAACATGGAATTTTTTCGTCTCTGTCAGACTTAAAATCATTTGCGGAATAACAGCACCCGATACAGAAATATTTCAAGGGATGTTTGATACCATCATCAACTTTACACCGAGGGAGGTTTATGTAAATCTGTGATTATTTTATATTTTTTTGAGATGACCAAAAGTGTATAAGGGGGCTTTAAAAGGCAGTGTAAACTTTTGATATTCTCAAAAAACATCTGTATTATCCAAATATTACAAAAAACGTACTTGGTATAAAGTTCATGATGGTATCAAACATTCCTCTTAGAAATTATTCCGTTTCTGAATTGCAACTAGTTATAGGTAAAACTTTTATCAATAACATTTAAAAATTTATTATTTTTTAAAATATTAATGTACCTTTAATGTACGAACATCTACATGAAGTTAATCATGGCCAATAATTGATTACCATGATAATATCATCATAAAACATGACTATAGGTTGCATAAGGACAGGTGCACCCCCAAAGAGCCCAACAAAACACTGCTTCTACTCTGAGTCATCTTAACAAATGTAAATATTTTCTCAAGGAATTCCATCTAAACAAAAAATAAATATATACCTCCCAGTCCATTCTAAAAATCACGCTTAGCCAAGTATCTATAATCAATACCATACAACCAAAGGACGGCCAGGTACCGCTATGCAAGCCTTAAAAGAGAACCCCAGTTATCTCCACATTCTCCCGACAACAAGACTGATCAATGAATTCCAAAGACCCCAAGGATGACTTGATGCTTTCAGAATTGCCGTCTTCAACCAAACTGGATTTCTTCTTTGTTTAGTTGTTCATGAAGACAGTGACACACAATGTCTGATGAGATGCGACTGTGATTTCATGGATATTTAAGGCAGCTGCTTATTTTTCCAAGGTTGGTTAAACTTCAGCACAGTTAAAAGGGAGTTATCCTCTCCACACATGTTAACTGAGATTAAGAATGAGGGCGTTGGGATGTAGATTAAAAAAATAAATTAATTAAAAAAATCAACCTTGATATATAATCTTATAGAGATTAGGGCTGTGCCGGGTATCCGGGTATCCGGATACCCGACCGAAACTGTCATTACCCGGTTCCATTTTTCGGTTCCAATTACCCGTAAACGACTTTTTAAAATTCGGACTTAACATTTGAGTGGAGCGAACAGAAATCTGTGACTCTTGAAAAATGTAATGTTTACACTTTTCCAGACAATTATCTTTAGATTCAAGAGATTACACTCCAATAAAGCCTTTGTAGTATTTTACTGACATTTTCCATACACTTTTCTCCAACTGTTTGTGATACATTGTATCCAATCGTTAAGACTGCAAAGGGCCTGGCAGCGGCTGCTTCAAACAACTTATCAAACCAGCAGCACAGGAGGGAATGTTTGCCTAATTGTTTTAATAAAAACGACACAGTAAAGAAAAGATCAATTACAGTATGGTATCCTCTATATTATAAAGGTCAATTTTGTTACCATTTACAGTACATGTATTTGTGTACCACCGGAGGCATCTTTTCAACAAAAATGAAACCGGGTATCCGGGTATCCAAAGTTTCCTGATTTGGGTATCCGGTTCCAAAAATATCCAAAAACGCACACCCCTAATAGAGATTGTCTCCTTCACAAATGTTACCCTTACACCGTTACATGTACTTGTGCCACAAAGGTCCAACTTTGGTTGTAACCAGATGGTCAAAATAACAAGTTATTGTCCAAAATCTTATTTGGTGGGTATAAAGTGGGTATGTGTACATCTGCGTTGTGATTTGACAAAAGTAACAAATCCTGAAAGATGGGTAGCAGGCCTGGGTCTCCCTTTGGTCTAGAGGACAAAGCCCCCTGAACCTCCTGGATGTTTAATTTTGGAGGATTTACAGACTCTCCACATCCCCACCAACAAGATACCAGAGGTTTGGATACAATACAGGCTACTTCTCTTCTTTCATGAAACTTTTGAGGCAAAGGCAGATTTGTAAAAAAAAAAAAAAATCCTGAAATCCGGAAAAATTGCAGGCCTGGTTCGAGTGCATTATTAATAAATGACTAATGTTATATTGACATTTAGCAGATTGACTGTCGCTGTATGTGGTAATTTGACAGACCATCTAATCACATATGTACGTGTATGCACCGCATCTCAAAGAGCAAGTCTCCACCTCAGATGAAAAATCCCCCCCCCCCCCCTCCCAGCAATGTCCTTGTAATGTAGGCTTTCCCTGTAGAACATTGATTGTAAGCTGCAATACAGTGTGGCACTGGTGCCATCACTGCGAGCCGCAAGATTCTGTAATTTGTCTCGTTCTCTCTGAAGCAGAAAGCAAAAACTAAAAGTGGCTGGATATGAGTCATAAAAACCCTTGTATACATGTCCTAAAAACTACCCATCCATGTTTAACGGCAAAAAAAAAAGAAAAACAAACAGAAGAGTCTCTGGTTTCTGGTCTCCACGTGTGTTGCCTCAGACTCGCGCGTCAGCATTTTTTTTTTTTTTTTTTTGCTTTTCCTGTCCAATTGCAGCCAAAATTACTGGATCGATTGGAATTCTGCCGTGTTGTGTTTTAAACGACCTTTTCACATTAGGGGTATGAACGTTATCCGGATTTGTGCGGCCTCTCTTAGCTACTATACTTTAGGTAAGGGAAATTTGGTCTGGTTCCAATAACCGCGTATACATGTATCACGTAATTCACTGGTTGGCAAAAGAAAAAAAAAAGTGCATCACCACACTGATTTTGAAGCCAACCTATGACCAGAAACTGGAGACTTTTTTTTTTGGCCTAAGGTAAGAATTGTATTTTTTAAAAAGAGCAAAGTAAAGTTATAGATGTACATGTACACATACACTACAGATACACAGGGCATACATGTACCACAATCTTTTGCTAATCATTACCGCACTAATTTATGATGCCACATAATAAGCTATTCCTTTGAGGTTATGCATAATATGCAATTACTGAACAGAACATTGAGCAACTGACTGATGATGTAGTATTTGTTATCTAGGCTGAATGATGTAGCGGGGGGGGGGGGGGGGATGTGAATTTGAATTGCTGGCAAGGGTTATGCAGTGACTTCAATGTAATCATTGAATCAGGCTGTACGATAACAAGAAGAGTTTGCATTTAAAGACTGACAATTGAATTCTTTTTCAAGGGAAAGTAAAACCACTGGTGAACTTTCAATCTACCGAGTCACACTTTATGCGAATTAAGATACTGTAAAACAATGGACCTGTGAAAGTTTCAGCTTGTTAACGTTCAAAAAGTGATGAACTGTATTAGGAAACTTTGATTAGTAAACAAACAAAAATCTATTCTAACACGGATGTGATTTGACAAAAGTAAAAAAAAATCCTGAAAAATATGCAGTGGGCCTGGGTCTACCTTTGGTCTTGAGGACAAAGACCCCCTTGAACCTCCTGTATGTTTAATTTTTGGAGGATTTACAGACTCTCCACATTCCCAACAAACAAGAAACTAGAGGTTTGGACACAATACAGGCAACTTCTTTTTTTCCTTCCTTGGTGGCTACTTCTTTTCTACTTCAAGAAAACTGTGAGGCAAAAAGAGATTTGTAAAAAAATCCTGAAATCCGGGAAAAATCCTGAGAAATCACAGACCTGTATGTATTCTGACATACATTACATCAGACTATTCTTAACAATGATCTTAAGAAAGAAACATTTCAAGGGATGATACATGTACCGTCATCAATTTTACACTGTTTTATGTAAAACAGTAATCACTGAGGAAGGTATACATTGCTATTAAATAAAGCTTGATATAGAAACCAAATATCACAATTCAGAAAGTTTCCTGAATTATAATATGAACTGGAGATGTCTAAATCGTTACCCAATGACAAATCCAAACCTGATTTCTACCTACAAATCAAGAGAAGTGTTTTCCCCTCAATGGCTATGTTGACATAGCTTAGGTTACGTTACAGAGACATTGAGTTCCCCCAACATTCCTTGCAAAACCACAGATCCAGCTCACACAAAACAGCCACATAGCAGTGAGCTGAAGAGTCAAGGAATGACGTTAGAGAACCAGAAGGGGACAAGAATAGAACTATTCTCTGTGGACGCTCCAGCCTCACACAATACAAGAAAAACACTGGAGCTTTTTCAGAGTGGTATACGTGGGGGAAGGGGGGGGGGGGGAAGGACGGAATACTTTGGAGGAAGCATACTATATGGTTTGAATAACTATGGCCCATTGGGTACAAGAGTTACATGTACATTGTATTAACCACTTTCACTGCATGGTGTACACTGAAGGTCACATGGTTACTAAGGCTGACCAAATCTGGCCAGAGAGAGACTTTGTAAATAAACTGCATTGGTTACTTTGAGTCATTGTGTTTGGGAAAAGCAAATTGCCTTTGGGATTCCATTTCAGCTTCAGTGGGTAGCAGTGGATGACTGTTAATACAATGTCACTTTTCTCTATGACTGTGTGTCAACGGTCGTACTGGTCATGCACGTTGAGTATCAAATGCTACACACTATGTACGCAGTACCAGGTAACTTGAAATTCATATAGCACAACAGGATTAAAGATATATCAAGGTCCATGTTTGTCATTTTTTGGTTATACATACATACATGCACAGTATGCCCTTCAGATAGGATAACAAATACTTCTTTGTTTGTAATTGTTTGCCTTAATTAATGAATTAATGACAGGACCCACAATATATTCATTTCAGAATATGTGTATTTACTGTTAAAACCATGCCGTTCGTGATCATTTTGAGAAATGGGTAATTTTAGATTTTTCCTTATCTTTTGTAAAATAATAGTGTTCCAACGAAAAATTAAATATCAGAAAATGGCCGGTAAAATAGCAAAAAAAACATTAGCAATATATTTAAGTTAATAAAAATGAATAAGTTGTACAGAATAAGTTTTTCTTTTCACAAAACGTTTATAAACATTATAAATGTACACAAAATGTTCTCAAGTGGCGGATCCCTGAATGATTTTTCCAGTTGAAATTGTGCTTTTCAATAGAAATTAAAATATTAACATGTAGAAACCCAGCAACATACAGTAAATTTAATTATTAAATGTTTGCTATTTTTCTTTGACTTAATGCAGAAGTAACAACATTTTTTTTTATGATAACATTTCTTTGTGAAAAGCAAAAGATATGGAATAATGTGCATACAAAGCAGAGTCACTGGTCCTTGCATCAAAGTAAACTCCCCCCCCCCCCCCCAAAAAAAAAAAAATAAATAAATAAATAATTCCTGTCTACAACATTATTGTTACAACCTAACAATTGACAAACACATAATGTGTCAATTAACAACAGAAGGTGTCAATATTCCATTCACTCCCCCTGCAGACCCAACCCAACATGTATCTCACATCCCCACTGGGCATATGAGATGTGCTTTGAAACCTCATTGTTTCCATTAACACATCCACTCACAGAATGGCCTTCAGATGTGGGTGCTTCACATGGTAGGTTAATACAGTGGTATATATGTAGCTATAGATGCATAGTTTACAATCATGGTTCACTGACAATGTCTGTGGTGTACACCCATGGTACGTTGAACATGATCAACTTTTGCTCTAGATTCAATCTACACGTATGTGTCACCTATTCAACAAAATTGTGTGCTGTTTGGAAATTCTGCAGGAGGCCAACCCACAGAAAACACATGCTGAACATTGCTACACGTTTTGGCTAAATTCTCTTAAATCAAATGCCAATATACACTTTTGGTAAAAATGATAAATGCATCAACACTGCACCAGATTCAAGATAAGTCTCGACATGAATCGAGATATCAAAACTGAAGTTTCAGCTTTATTTTTTGGGTGATGTTTATTTAACCCTCCTACTTCTGGTACCTTTTTCATACAAGTTGATCCACCATTTGAAACCATTCGCTTATTGTGGTTTTGAATGGTGAAATAACTTGGTACAGTATTGATTTCCCCTAAACGGTTTTGAATGGTACATAGGTCAGCTAATACAAAACCTTGTTTGGATCTTTCCAAATGGTAGTACAGCTAATACAAAACCTTGTTTGGATACTTCTAAGTGGTGAATCAATGGACCCTCTATGCAGTTGAATGGATTTGAATGGTAGTAAAGCTTGCTACCAACACTGTTGAAATGGTATCACCATGTGTGTACAAAACCAATGGGCATTTTGCCAAGTGGAAATTTTGAATGGTTTCAAATGCAGAGCTGCCCAAGGAGAGGCCTCCTTGCATATATTTTAAGTAAGTAAATTACCGTCAAATACGGAAGTCTTCCGCAGAATCCGGAAGAGTTGGCAGCTCTGCAAATGGTCAAACAGTAGGACTCTAGGAGTGTTAAAGAGAAACTAGTCCAAATGCACTCAGATTGTTTGTATTCATTCCCACTGTGGAATTTCTGTCTTCAGATGCCAGAAATTCATTTTGGAAATAATTTTGGAGTACCTATAGAATGCAGGGCCAAATATTTCCCTTTTTCTGAATTTGACCTCGGAACCGCAGTTGTGTATTTTTAAGTCAGATGACGTAAATTTATAAGAAGTAACCTTCGGTGTGGCCCTGCATTCTACAGTTGTACCTAATTTTTTCCTAATTATACGAAAAACGACAGCACCCGAGACAGAAATATTTCAAGGGACGTTTGATACCATCATCAACTTTACACCAAGTTTCATGTAAAACTGTCATCATTTATGTTTTGAGAGATTACCAATACAGTGTCTAGTGGCTTACAGACAAAATATGTTACTTTATTTCATTCACCAAGCACCATCCGGACAGTGTAAGCACTCTTAGTCTTAATTACTGACTCTGAACCAAAACAATTGTAAATCCATCCTGTTTAAAAGGTCATTTAAATTATCACCTCTGGACTGATTTAACCAACTATTTGCTGTATACTCACCACTAATAACGCCTGACTGGTGTGAACAGCTTCAAATGATTCTACCAGGTCACAACCTTCACGATTAAGACACTGAATAACAATATTTAAAGTACAAACTTCTACTTGCGAGTTCAGAGAAGTACACCGAGTTGATAAATACATGTACAACGAGAATCTGATCAATCCAACTACCGACGGTTTAATTTTTGTTCGGTTCAGCCTCCGGATGTGCTAGTATTTTACCGTACTCGCAATGTACGGCTATAAACCAACCTTTAAATTTCAATATTTCAAATGTATGGTTCTACGACGAGTTCGTACTCGGTCTTCGATGAAACTACAATCCTCTGATGATGAAAACTGCCAAGCTACTAGAATGTCCGCAGCTTTTGAAACAATTCTCCAAACCGTGTCACTTCCGAATCAAAATTCTGATGATTATACCCCAAAAAAAACAAAAAACAACAACAACAAAAAGCTATTTATAAGACAAGGCTGGAGTAGAGGAAACGCTTCTGTGTGATTGCTTCATTTGCAGTACAGGGGGGTCCTTGTTGATAAACCTTCCGATTACACAACAACTAATCAGCTTGCTAGATCTCACGTAATACTTTTGGGAGAAGTACTGCATGCACAGTGTCATGTGTATCCATATGCACAATCTGTGCCATATAGATATATACATGTATACAGTCCTTGATGAGGTAAACAAGCAATAATATACACACCACAGGCAGGATATGGTTGCAACATTGATTAACCACCAAACAGTTATAACATACCCCCAGTTTCCTCTTGTCGGTGTCTCTGCTCACTGTATTTACCGCGTTCAATTCCGCCGAAACCCTTTAATTTAACCATATGATAGCATCCCGGCTCGGTTGGTAATCCTCCATACATGTAGGTAGGTGCAGTATTTAGCCTCTGCTGAACATGCCGTGTGTCTCTCTCTCTCTCTGAAATTCATCCACTACTATTACCATCACACCAAATGCATGAAGTGGACAATACCCCTGCAATCCCCTAATCAGTGTGACCTCTGACACGGGCTGTACCACTACCCACTATAGGGGATGGAGCAGCTATAAATGACAAGCCACTGATTATAAAGCCATCCACTGTGTGGTGCATACAGTAAAGATTAGTCTATTGTTTGTTTGATAATAGAACAAAGATGGATGGCTTAGGGGTATTAAAGATCTTGTATACAACAAAGACGGCCATTATTTCTTTCACAGTTACATGTACATGGGATATCTACACACTGTAGTTATTTATTGAGACAGGCAAACAGGCTATGTAAATTGGTTGGGTGTAAGGAACGGATGGATTCAGTGTTAACTAGGATCAAAGAGGACAATTAAAAGCACTTTGTGGCAAGACTGCGCTCTTAGCAAATGCCTTGTAAATCCAACCGACCTTGTTTCTTGAGAAGACAGACCAGAGTATAGAACTAAATGAAAAGATGACGTACTGAAAAAAAAAAGGATTCAGAGTTCAACTCTATAGACAGATTGATCGGCATGACACAACATAGGAAACAACTCCTAATTACAGTTTCTGACTACAACAGTACACCAGTTCATGATCCATCCTTGGCAACACGGTCAAGACGGTCTTCCAGAGATCAGTTCACACTGCACAGTGAGCAGATAAAGCATCACGTGAGAACACATTCCCACAAACATTTTGGCTGAAGACTACACAAGTAACACAACATTTGGGATTTGTCCACCTCCATTCCAGAAACTGGATTAAAAAAAAAAAAAAAAAAAAAAAAAAAAAAAAAAAGACAAGAAACAGTAAGAGGATGTTTGTGCGAGCACCATAATATCTCAAATGAGTTGTCATAATGTGTGTTGGTTCTGAGAAGAACCGGTGCTTTGACAACTTGTCGTTTAAGTCAGTATACTATGATCAATGATCATCACTGATTGTCTCTGACGATTATACTGACTGAAATGTCAAGTTATGAAAACCACCAGTTCTTCACAGAACCGACACAAATTTACGACTCATAAGAGATCTATATAACATGTACGTGCTACCGCAAACTCCTTCTTGCTGTTCATACGCCATACAAAGCTTCAGATCCTATGAGAAAGTAACACACAGCAGGAGTGAAATACAAATAGTATAGGAAATTGTATTTCTGTGAATTGACAACAAAAACACTGCCATAATTATATAAGTATGTAATGCCCTTCCAGCTGATTGCTTTCCACCAACTTACGATCTATTTAAGTTTATGAAAAACATTAACAAATGTAATCTTGCTTAAATGGTGGATGACGTATCGCATATATGTAACCCCTTACACTCTTGTTCAGGGTGACTGACAGTAAATAAATAAAAGTTCCAAAAACCTCCACGGAAATGCAGCATCTACTTTTAAGACAGTTACAACAGTTTTCCATTCAAGGGAGTTTCCTTTGTAAATACCCGATTACCTCCTTATTTCCAAGTCTCTGAAAATAAATAATAAATTCAAAATATATTGATTTTTAATAAAAACATTCCATAGTTTACTTTCAACTAGTTAAGAAAAAATTAAAATCAGCCTAAAAATGGAAAAGAAGACAAAACATTTTGTTCGTCTGCCGTCCAAAAAACTCGTTGAAAATGAGAGCTGTAGCAAACTGCTTAACAAACCAAAGGGACCTGTAGTTCCCTAGCAGATCTGTTTCTCAATAGATGACAGCCTTTGAGAATGACTCTCATAGCCATGAGGCCACGTTCTTTGCTTATCTGTGGAGATTCACAACGTTTGATTCTTGGTAGACAAACAATGCTCTGCTAAATGGGACAAGACCAATCTCCTTCCCCTCCCTCCCTCCCTCGAGCTCCCTCAAGACAACCTCATAACTACACTCTTTCAAGAAGTGTGGGAAACTTAACATCTGAAGGCAAGATCTTCAGTGTGCTCTGAAACTGATGTACATGTAATCACCTTCTGACAAAGCAAAATGACAGCAACAACATCAAAGTACACTATTCAAGCATGAGGAGATGACTCAAGATGACCATTGAGTAAACTACAGCCGATAGGATAATCAACTCTACAAGGTCCTTATTTAAAGCCTGTCGGTATATGTGACTGGCTCTGGCAAAACCCTAAACTTGGACCCAGTTTTCAAAAGTGACCCCCCAAATTTATCGTGAAAATTAACAATGCTCCCAACAACGTTTCAGGATTTTTCTTTTTCCATCAAAATCTAGAGAAAATGCTCTATACGGTGACATGAAAACTGGTCCCTCAAACTGGTCCCTGGGGTCAGTTTTTGACCTTTTCATGGCTGTTACGCATTTTGGTAAATGCCGAGAAGTTTCGGGTTTTGCCAGAGCGGCTCACATATACTCTTGGTAAAATGTCTACAAATACAAATACATCCATACATTATCAGAATCAATATATATATTAAAAAAAAAAAAAACCTGTGAAAGTTTTAGCTTATTTCATTGTTTCGTTGCGAAAAACAGTAAAAATACATGACTTTTTGTATTAATTCCAACATGGAACTTATCTCCCCGGAAGACACAAATTAATTAGCCAAATAATTTGATTAACTGGACTAAAATGACAGCAACTCAGACAGAAATATTTCAAGGGAAGTTTGATATCATAATCAACTTAGTTTCGTGTAAATCTGTGATAATTTATGTTTTTTTTTTTCCTTTAGTGAATAGGGGTTTTAACTGCTGGTTCAGCCTTGTAAATAATCTCACTAAGTACAAGCATAGAGCTGGGTCCTTGCTCTATGGTACAAGTATGGGACCATTGGCCTTGGTACAAGCTAATTGATTTCACACCACACTGCCTTGAAAGATCTGCATACACTGTGTGTTTTTGCTTTTCACCGGAAGTGTTGCTTTTCACCGGAAGTGTCGTTTTAGATTTGTTTCACTTCTAATTTCCTTACAGAAAGGAAGTCAATTATCATTCTTTCAAATGGAGATATTTATAACTAAAAACTTAAACAAAAATAAATACATAAAAATTGCCGAAGCATTGTCAAAAGTCCAAAGGTTTCATGTTTTTGACAACAATTATTGTACATGCTTTTTCATGATATTAATTTATTCATTTAACTTCTCTCTGTCCATGCCAAAATTACTTATTTGTGTCCTTGAGCAAGACACTTAACCATACTTGCTTCTCTCCACCCAGGGGTTAAATGGGTACCTGTGAGGGCAGAGTTGGTTGATTAGCCCTATATGTGCTGTAATGGCAGCAATTGAGCTGTATACTCCCCAGGGAGCTGAGATGGTTTCAGGAATGATTTATGAGCCTTATGAGCAGGGGTAATGATATAATGCGCCTTGAGCACCACTTAGTTGGTGGATACGTGCGCTATATAAGTCCACACATTATTATTAGGAATTCGAACAAACTGACAATCCCTAAATGGGTAACAAAAAGGTATCTGAACAGCCCAATCCCCTTTTATGTTAAATTACTGAATGCTGAAGCATAATTTTTTAATTATTATTTTTTTCTCCCCATCATGGCTTAATTTTATATTGATGAACTTTATTTCTTGCTTTAACTTTTTAAGTATTTTTAAATGTAAATTATTAATGATTGGTGTTTTTTCTTAAGGTTTCATGTTATGTGTTTGTGTATTTGTTTTCAATCACTCAATTCAACTTTTTTGTTGCAACGTGATTTTTAATAAACCTTTAATAATAATAAAATAATAAAATATTATTATTATTATTATTTGAACATTTCACAAAGAATATATACAACTCAATCGAGTACTATATAGCTCCTTAACCATAAACCTTCCCAAATCCTCCCAAATCCTCTTTGCTAAAGTGAAGGATTTTGGAGGATTGAGGTTATTAGGCATACTTGCCTTTCCATGGTACATGTACATCCATGTTTGTTGTAGTGATTGCAAGGTCAGTGCTTGGGTCAGTGGACACTGTTTATTGCTCCATGCATGCAGGGAGGGTCCCTGGCCATGTACATGTATCACAGATTAGAAACAGATTAGAAAGGATTCAGGTTATGTGTAAGCAAATGGTAGGGAGTTAGGGTTAATACCCATATCTCAGCAAGCATACACAAATGCACAGATGACAAGAAGACAATGCAGCAGCTAGGCCTGTCCAATTCAATCCTATTCCTAGAGCACAACTTGGAAATCAGCGTCCCTCACGTCTTTGTCTTGAATAAACATTGATAGGTGCTCCACAGCATACTGGGCAGTTCGCTGTACTATGAACGAGACCTGGTTAACCTCACAAATATAACCCTCGCACAAACCTGACAAATATAGCCTCAAGATGTCCAACCTGCACAATGCATCTGGTTTTTGTTTATTAAAAAAAAAAAAAAAAAAAAAAAAAAAAAGACTGTGGGACCGCAGTTATTCTGAGAAGAAATTTCCTTCTTTCGCTTTGAGAAAACCACCACTGGGTACAAAAGTGGGCAAGTACTATGACTTGTGGAAATTGGGTGAATTGGTTGAATAAAGGAGCCTTCATTCATGCTGGTTTCATTGAAGTGGGGCTCGATAGGAACTTAAAGGTAACTGGTTTTGGGAAACGTTTGCATATTTCAAATCTCTGGTTTTCAAGAAATACATTATATGTGCATATTATAAAATTAACATTTGAAGGAAAGAAAAGAAAAAAAATTACATTTAAAAAAAATGTTTTACAAAAAGTTACCAACTTGGCAGTTCAAGTATTAATGTGCCCCCTGATCCTAAATGAATTCTTAGGTTTCTGATCATTTTGTAGAATGAAGTTGCGTGGAACTCCTTCCCTTCTGCAGTAAACATAATTGACTAAGACCCCAGAGGGTACACATGTAAGGAAAGATCCTACATGTAATTACCATCAACCTGTCACAATCCATCCATATAAAATGTCAGCTGGTCTGGTTTTCTTGAAGATTACTGACTGAATACATGTTACTTCTTGAGATCAATAGAGGGGGCACTATTCACATCTTGGTATTAACTCCAAATGGATACAAGACCCCATTGACAATATGCATTAATTCCCATGTACACAAGATGAAAACCATGGACTTCATTAGAAGTGTCTTGGTACTGAGTTACATGTAGCATCTCATCACAGACCATTCATGTACCGAGTACAGTCTGCACTGCAAGACAGTACACACAGTTAACCTAATACTACGGGAATAGCACTTGTTACCAATACTGCTTATAGAACATTTGATCACATCTGAACCAATTCGAACAAAGCATTCAACAAAATTGTCTTAACGGTACCACTTACATTTATACACTTTCTGACATTGTCGGTAAATGACCTACGTACGTGTATGTATGTCAAGACCAGTGGTGGAAGTACATGTGAATGGATTTTTTTTTACCACACCTCAAAACGCCACCTATCGAGTTTGATTTCCAGACTTACTGGTTTCTAAGTTTGAAATATTTTTCCGATTGTTATTATTCTATAGATACTGATAGTGATTGTAATTGAAATCACAGCACACATGTACACGTATACTCTCACATCACTATGAGGATAAAGAAATACAAGCCAGCTGTGAAAGTTTCAACTCAATTAAAAGTCTGTACATTTCTGAGAAAATTGTGAAAGTAATTTCAAAACAGAGAAACATGCTTTTTTGTAAAACTTGTTATCATTTACTCAAATGTAGGATACTTTGTAGGATAATTTTCCGTCGGTGGTCGACTCACAATGGCGATTTTTTTTAATCAAGATATATGTTTTAAATCGCGATTTGCCAATATCTCGATAACTTAAAAAGGTTCTCGATATCATAATCGAATAAAAAAAGTTATCGCGATATTCGATATTATCGCCCAAGCTTAGTCGGTGATGCAACGTTTCCAACAAATAAACTTGCATATCATATTCTACTGATCAACTTCATTAGCCCTTTTCACACGACGAAAAAAACCAACATTCCTTGAGAAATTTTCTCAATGTTTGAGAAATATTACAAAATGACCTTCGTGTGAAAGGACACCAATGTCCTATATTCCTTGAGGTTCTGGTCCTACGACAAAATCTTACACTAGCGGAATTTTTCTCTTGGAACCTAGTACACTCCCTCGTGTGAAATGATCTTTAGTTCCTTTCAGCTGTTTGGGGGTGGGTTTTCACTTGGGTCTTTGTTTGGGGTCGGGAGGGGGGCGGGGAAGGGGTCGGGAGGCGGGGAAGGGGTCGGGAGGCGGGGAAGGGGTCGGGAGGGGGAGGGGAAGGGGTCGGGAGGGGGAGGGGAAGGGGTGGGGAGGGGAAGGGGTCGGGAGGGGGAGAGGAAGGGGTCGGGAAAATAAGGCTTCGCACTTGGATCTTCACTTGGGTCTTTGCTTGGGATCTGGTTGGCAGCACCCGTAATGGGTCTTACAGAGTGTTTTGTGCAATGTTTTGTTTCTTTTTTAAAACACTCTGTATTTATTTCATAGCCCAAAATGATATTTTCTATATTGTATATTACTGGTCTTCCCTGGACACCTTAGAAAAAAAAACTGTTTCACTGAAAGGTCTCCTCGGGTTAAATAAGAAATAAATAAATAAATCTAATATCAGGCCCCGACATGTACAGTACCGTAAGTGTTCAATGCCTTCATCAGTTCCATCCAGGCTGCTTTTCATTAATAATTATCTCTATAATGAGGTTACAAATGTTTTTCCCTGTACCATCAAGGTGGTTTTACCTTTGAGAATAATTAGGCCTTCTTGATATCATCAAATCAGGCCCAGCTTCCCACGTAATCTGGATTGATTTCAATGGAAATACCTAGACACATGCATGGGCAGCCCTCCCGTGTTTGTTATGACGACTGCCCGATGGTGACATAATTCATAAGATATTATTAGGATTTGGGAGGGATATTTCTTTTGAGTGACCAGTTCAACTTCCCCGAGGCATAATCCAAGGAGGTTTTTCTCACATCAACTCCAATAAAAAAGCAGTCCCGTCTATTTCTCACACCTGCAGGTTCAAGGCTGTGGGGGTACCAGGTAATAAAGAGATTACACAAAAGTCAATCTACTTTATAAACCCCGGGAATACACAGACTCTCTACCGAGTACAATGTGTTATAACGGACCTTTTTTTCGCAGTCATCATGTTTTTCGTTTTTTTTCTTTTTCCTCCATACAAACCCAATGACTAAACCGAGACAGGAAATGGAAAATAGTCTGGTCCCTTTTGTGTTTTGAGAATCAGTGCTATAATCGTACTTGCGGAGACGGAGAATCTGACAAAGATGGCCGCGATATGATAAGGTCTATGATATTTTATATAAAACCTTACATACATGTAGATGAAAGTAAAGATCTACATTTATTGGTTGAGTGGCTGTGTTGGTGATAGAACTTGGTGGACAGAGGAACGTACCTCGAATATCGTCACCAATTCAACTTGCCTATTTAACTAGTAGTAATTACCAAAACGTTGAAACATTCAACTGCTATTTTCTAATGCATAGAAAATTTTTGTTTTGTTTTAAATAAAATTTTAAATGAAAATGAGCGCACCAAATGAATGGAAAATATGAATAAAATCACAGGTGGTTGTGAAATTGTAACCAGATATCAGAGAGCCTTAGATTACGCAAGTTGACAAAAGCGCTTGTTTTGAATAATAGGCTATTGAAAATGACTTGCACAATGTAATCTGCCGACAATGTAAATATGTACCCTGCAAAGATGTAGGAATCGTCAATAATTATAATCCCCATAAATAGTGGGACAACCTCTCCCCCCCCACCCCCACACAAGCTCATGTAAAAAGAAAACAATCTGAAATTCAGAATTAACCTTATATGTAACTTACAATCAGGCCTACCAGTACAGCAGTCACATCAAAAGTGTCAAAGACCACCTGGTGTGTACTGGCACTGTCTGAAACCTTTGCACTAAAGGTATGTGTATATCTTTTGCTGTACATCCCATATATCCAATCCAAAATCAACATGACAGGCCATCCAGGGGTGTGTGTGTGTGTGTGTGGTGGGGGGGGGGGGGTGTTAAATACACCTGTATGATGATGGGTGGTTGTGTACATTCATGTACAATTAGTCTTATCAGTTTTATACATTTCTCTATTCCATATCATTTAACCAGGGTAGAACTTCCTCATATCAATAAAACTATTCTCACTGGGGCCCAAAGGAATCTCACTGGGGGCCCAAAGGAATCTCACTTATCATTTGGAAATTATTTTGAATGTCAGGACTCAGAGAAGTACATACATGTACATGCAGATAACAGGGAAACGGGGCCAACTGGTACCCTTGCCAACTTTAGTCAAATTGTACTCTTACCAACTCTCATCTTCAGTCAACTCTTACCCTTACCAACTCACATGAACTTTGGTCAACTTGTACCCTTACTGAATCGCATCCATGCAGGTCTTTGAAACTTGTACCCTTGCCATCTGGTACTCATGCCAAATACAGTACCCTATAAGCCAACGTGTAGCTCATCAAACCCTTGCCAACCCATGCCTATTTTGGCCAACTCATACCGTACCCTGTATTTATTAACCAGTTCGCGTCGGAGGCCGTGTATACACGCACATTTTTTTTGGACAGCGGATCGGAGAGCATCTAAACACGCCACATGATTCTCGGGAATATTTGTATAGATTCCCAGTCGATGTGGCAACGAGCCATAACTATACGGTGGAAGATGCGGTCTCCCCGGTCACGCTCTGGCGAGCACCATTGTTCGTGTTTGTGCGGTAAAAATAAACCCGCCACGGGGTTCGGAAAAACTTTTTTATTCCCGGTGCGAACTGGTTAATAACACAAACCTTCATCATTTAAAGAACTTACTGAGAGGGAAAATAACTAAAAGGAATATACATACATGTATAACATTGATTAATGTTTCAAACCTAGCCGGTTCTTTCTCAAACTACAGGTCCTTTAGGTTGGTAAACAGCTAATTCTCTATCAATTATTATTGTCTAAATAGATAATTAGCTGTTAAATGTAGTATTTAATGGCCTTACATTTCAAACCCAGCAGGTTCTTTCCCAAAGACAAAATGGGCTAATAAAAACTGGTAATGGGCAACCCTTCAAACACCCCCCAAAATAAATAAACAAACAAACAAACAAACAAATAATAATAAATAAATTTAAAAAAAAATAGAAATAAATAAAAAAAATAAAAAAATAGAAATAAATTTAAAAAAAAATAGAAATAAATATATAAAAAAAATAGAAATAAATTTAAAAAAAAATAGAAAAAAAGAAGAAAAAAATAGAAATAAATAAAAAAATATATATAAATAAATATATATAAATAAATAAATAAATAAATAAATTAATTAAATTTGAAAAGATAAGATAAAAATGAAGTAAATTTTATACCATCATGTTCTGCACAAATTCATGTCAGTAAAAAAAACCTGACAGACAACAGTCTCCAAATAAAATATCCTTGAGAATTTAACACCTGCACTTGACATTGAATGCTGTCAAAGCAAAAAAATAAAAATATTACAATATGAGCCCAAGATATGACTTTGAAAGAACCAATGTCTACGCATGACTGCTTGACGATTTAGTCTCTTCACACCATATCGGAAGCATGGTTCATATGCCAAAGCATGCCTCCCAGCCATACCATACCAGGCTGTGTGTAATTTCCTCTAACAGGGTACAATTGCTTTTAACCAAACCAGAATGGTGAAGTTTATTGAATTATACCATTTACACTGAGATATTGTTATTGATATACTAGGGGTGGACTGCATTTATACTGGCTGGGGTACGGGGCGGCATTATCCATATTACCAGGGGTTTGTTTCCGCGGGGGCCTCGGGAGGAATTATTCCAATGTGGTTCCGGTGTCTTTGTAATGGAGGGGCGAACCACAAAATGGGCGAACCACAAAATGGGCGAAACAATAAAAACCAGTAAGCACCCGGGGAATACCACAATTGGCTGCAGAATTGGGGAAATTATTTATTTTCTTTAGGGGAAAGATGAAAACTACAGTGGGTTCGATGTGATGATCTGACATAATCAATCTGTGCAATCTTATATCTGGAATGAAATCATGAAGAAGAAAAAAAATCCAGCCGGGGTGGTAATTTGTAGCTTCTGGGTGTTTATTTAGCATTGATTCCAAATGATAAACAATGAAAACAATCTTGATGGAAGACACTGTACCCTTAAAGACACAGTATTGTCACAATTAACACGGCATGGAATCGGAGTCCTAGTTTTAGACTAACTCACTTGACTGAAAATAATACCCCGCATGATAAGGTCATAATTACCGTTGCTGCTGCATAAATGAGCCAGTAATTTTCAGTCACTGTGTTCATCTTAAACTAGGACACCGATTCCATGCCCTGTTGAAAGTCTGCTCTGTTTGTGACCACACTGCCCCTTTAAAAGAGCATTTTAGTCAGGACAGCAGTGCATGTTGTTTGTCATCTTGGGGAAAAAACACCTTGTTTACAAATGATGGAGGAGGGGTTTTAGATTTAATCTAAATATTTTGGCATAAAAGTTAAATATTTATTTTTTTAAATTGTACAGGTAGGTATAATTTCTGACTTAAAACACTTCAAGCCAGTAAAATGTCTATCAGTGTATTTATACTAGAATCATGAGTTATGAATAAAAAACAAACGTTTCAGATTATTTCACTGTGCCGTTAACAAGAAACTAGTGAAAATGTATTCAGATTTCTTTATTTCCATTCCAACTTGGAATGAATTCATTTGCAAAATAATTTGATTAATTGTACTAAAATGATAGCATCCCGCGAGACAGAAATATTTCAAGGGATGTTTGATACCATCATCAACTTTACACCGAGTAAGTTTTATGTAAAACTGGGATCATTTACTGTATGTTTTTTATTTTTTATTTTTTATTTTTTTTTAGATGACCAATAGTGTATAAAACAAATAGGGGGCAGTCGCTATAGAGGTCAAAATCAGTCAACTGCCTGTTTTGACTGTTGACCCAAATGTGCACACAGGGGCATTTTGGACTGGTTTTTGCTGTCATTTGGACCACCCTGAATAATACCAGACAATGTTTGTTTTTTTACCAGTCAAAAATGGTCGACTCATTTTAACCTGTAAATGTACTTACTCCACGTAAGGTTTGACAGTGTTGACTTTTTTAAATGCACTAGATATACCTTGGCAAGTATATCAACATTTTGACTGATTTTGACCCTTGCAGTCACACAAGGGTTAAAGCAGTCTACCTATTGCATGTAGTTGTTCATTCATACACCAGCATTTTAAGATTGATAATTACAGATTAAAATGTCATGATTTGTTGCCGATCTGGTCTATTTTTGTCAAAGAATTACTAGTAATCATTCTAGTCCGACCTTTTATTATTTCAATTTTTTTCAAATACATGTGTAATTGGTACAATTGGTTATATAATTGGTCCAAGCTAAATATATCTTCCTCTCATATGAACCACAGATGGAAAAATATCTCCAGACGCAACCAATCAACAAATTTTTTTCCCCAAAACGAGATGGGAGCAGTGTTTTTGTTACGAGTGCAAAAAAATTATTTTTAATTAAAATGCCTTATGTTCATATTTTTGTTTTCTAACAGATGCCAACCATTTTATTATTATTTTTTTTCACGTGGCCTCTTTGCGATGTTGATAAAAATAAATCTGAAAATATAAGACTTTTTAAATTATGCAATTATTAAGACAACACTTTGACTGCAGAAATTAGGCAAAATGTTCACAAAAATAACAGGTACATGCACAATGCAATATACAATCACATAGATGTACATATGTACATGCATACACTAAAAATGAAGTCCAGGAAAAACATGTACAGGGGACAATTCTGTTCAAAAAAATTGCAAAGACAAATTTTGAAGCAGAATTGATTTTTTATTACATAAGTCATGCTAATTTTGAATAGCAGTTTTTTTTATTTGTGTGCAGCAAATTTTGCATGTAGGATTTTTGCTCTAACCAAAATAACAAAATTTTGAGGCAGAAATGTGTGTGTACACTACATAAGTCAAAGGTGTAATTGTGAATAGTATTTCTTGAACTGTGTGCAGTAAATTGTTAATTGTGTGTAGAATTTTGCTAAGGGATACAAGCGTAGCAAATTTTTGAGGCAGAAATATTGTTGTGTGGCATAAGTGACGCTAATTTGGAACAGCAATTCTTGAATTAGGTGCAGCAAATTGTGAATCAGGTGTAGAAAATTGTGATTTTTGTGTAGCAAATTGTAAACTGTGTAGTATTTTGCTGTGGGACATACAAGCATAATCAATTACTGATGTACACATACCGGCAATGTACGTGAAACGAACTGTTCATTAAACAATTTTCCAATAGTCAATTCGGCTGTAGTAATGAAGGAAGCCCAATCGTCCAATATCACCGGTGGCATGTACAGCATAAAAGATCACGTAGGCACAGTCCACTTGATCAAGTGCTGCACAGCATTCATGGCCCTACGTACTTGTACCATGTACTTGAACACCACCGTGCGTGTCCGACGCTGCCCCGTCAGGGGCATTGTGTTACAGGAAATGTACATCAGACCAGTCCACTGAATCTCAAGATGTCCCCTCCTTCAAGACGATTCCTGTCACGAACCCTGCGTCCCAGCAGGGAATCACACTTCTCAACATAATTACTAATGGTAGCACTGGTCTGGAATTTTTCTTTCCACTAAGTCAACAGACCACCGTTTAGAATGGATGTTTTTTTTAAATTTCATCTCAGCCTGGCTTTGTTAAATATGACCATTAATTTATACTAAATGGGCCACCAAGTTTAAATAAGAAATAGATAATAATAATAAATCCAAAAGATATATTTTTGTGTGTATATATTTTGAATGTGAAAGCTTGATTTGAAATAACAGGAACTGTAAAGTTCCATCTGAAATAAAAAATAAAATGAACAAAAAAAAATTCAAAAATCTGTAAAGACATATTTTTTGTGAAAATATTCCACAAAAATGTTTTTTTCACAAACATTCAAGCTCTTACTGCCTAAAATGGCAACCAAAAATAAATACTTAAATGTTAAACCAGTAACTGATTTATGATCTTAATCAGTGTCATCATGATGATTTATTGATGCTCTGGTGTAATTTTCATCACAACCTGATTGTAATTTATTATAAATATTTTTATATAAACATTAAAATCCTCCTACTCTCAAAACCATACGTCTTTCAACTGGGTTTTGAGGGATCAAACTTTACCAGGGTTTTGCAATATTGTAATCTCATTCAAGTTGTTGACAGTACCTGCCATGTCACAATCGTTTGTTGTTGTTTTGTTTGATTTTTTGTTTTTTTTGCACCAACAAAAACAATCTAATCAATCGTTCAATATCTCCTAAGCAAGAATTCCATCATTAACCCTTACCCCCCCCCCCCATCTTGATACTCATCGCTGGTAACGGCCTCAATCCTTAAAAAAATCAACCAATATGAGTTTTATGGAGGATCCCTGCTACCTCAATCCTTCAAACATCAACCGATATGAGTGTTATGGAGGATCCCTGCTACCTCGATCCTTCAAAATCAACCGATGAGTTTATGGAGGATCCCTGCTACCTCGATCCTTCAAAATCAACCGATATGAGTTTATGGAGGATACCTGCTACCTCAGTCCTTCAAAATCAACCGATATGAGTTTATGGAGGATCCCTGCTACCTCCATCCTTCAAAATCAACCGATATGAGTTTATGGAGGATCCCTGCTACCTCAGTCCTTCAAAATCAACCGATATGAGTTTATGGAGGATCCCTGCTACCTCAATCCTTCAAAAATCAACCGATATGAGTTTTATGGAGGATCCCTGCTACCTCAATCCTTCAAAATCAACCCATATGATTGTATGCAGGATCTGTACTATTTCCAATCCTTTAAAAGCAACTGACACATCATTGATTTTTGGCATGGCATGGAATTTCAAATCCTACCTCAATCCTATAAAACATCGTTCAAATCCGCCAGTTGATTTTGAAGGATGTAGGATGGTTAGGGGTTAAATTGTTGTCATTTATATACAATGACAAACTGTTCCTCGGAAGTCTCATTCTAAACTCTGCCCTAGAAACAAAAGCAATTTATGGATTGATTTGTGATGGGTAAACAAACCTGCCCAGAGCACGTATCAACTGTTTCTTACGTACATCTTTAAAAATGTATTGTGCGTGTTTGTCACCTTTTTACCAGCTACTTTCTGAAATTTTTTTTTCTTTTTTTTTCAGAATACTGCTATTTTACAAAAAAATATAATGAGATGCATGGTTTTACAATAAATTGTATCCTATAACGAGTTTATAGTAGGTCCCGTCATGAACTCATTTCGGCATATATTTTACCGAACTGTAAACCGAGCTTCCGACAAGTGTCTGGTGCATTATGTACAGGTAACTTTCCTTTCTGGAAGGATATAATCAAATATCTGATGAAAACAACAAATTTCGGTAGAGAAGTGAAAAACACACGGGTGGTACGCATCTTTAAGATCTGAGGATATCTGAGTCCTGCATCTTTTAATGATCGTAATCTCTCCCCCCGAGGGAAGATTGTACATCTCGGATTACTCGTGTTCGGACACGATAGTTGATTGTATAAAACGTCACTAGGGGGAGAAAATTAAATTTCCATGCATTTAAGCGTCCACCGAGGATTCACAACCCCCGGTCTCAGCTCCCCTGACATCACCGCTTAGAAGCGAAGGAGGAAGAAGGACCGTCCCAGAACAACTTGGAGAAACAATGAAATCAATACGGAGACTAATATTTCAGTCAGACATCATGTGTTTGGACTACATCCATTACTGCAGTATGCGGAATCTTCATCAGTCAATTTATTCACCCCCCCCAAAGAAAAATCTCAAAGATTTACTGAAATGAGACTGACGGGCCTTACGTATCCGATTTCTCTGATCAAGCACAGAGACGGAATGCATTCTAAGGGCGCCAGAAAAAAGAAAATAGCATTAAAGATTCACAAATCCCACATTATAAATTTGCAAATGACTTTACAATACATGCAGCATAATTGACATCAGATGTGGTCTCTTAAAAGCCAAAATACAAAAGCCAAAGTAAAAACAATAATTTATAACCGTTAAGGTCATGATGTGTATTTATACCACTTAATGAAGAGCAAATACATGTACGGTCAGAAACCATTCTGTGAAATATCACAAGAAACTGGCCCACATATATCAGAGGAAAGTGCAGTAGACATTTCTCACACCTGGCAATGTAAAAAAAAAAATTCATCGTATGCCGATTTGCCTTTAGATTTGAAATCAGTCCAAGCATTATCTGACTTGTTTATCCTATTAAACCAATAGCCAATCAGACAAAAATGAAATTGGATGACTTGATAACTTCAACTTCACACCAAGCAGAAATTCATGGAAAAATGTATTTCTTTTGGGATTGATACAGATTGTTTATATGGGGCTTTGCGAGAACACAAATAGCATAGCTTAGCCTAGATACCAGATCTTGTCTCTGTACAACTCGCCATCTGCATGCCATAACAGTGAAACTAGATGCGAGAGCGTCACCTCTTTGCTAGTGACAATTTGACCGTACTCGACCTACTAGCCTAAGTATTTGAGAAATGTCTGCCGCTGATATCGGTTTTCCCCCGTTTTTTTTTTCCCGCATGGCAATCTCATGCCCTGCAAAATAAGGAGTAATTTAACTTGACGTATTGTACATGACAAAATGTTTGTTTTGAATCTTGTGCTTTCTCTCACAGGTAATTAATGGCCTGCATTTAGTATAGTGCGGGATGAGACATCCTGTTTGAAATCTTCAAGGATCTCTGCCCCCTTCTTTCATTTCCTTTTCATTATGTCATCTCCAGTTTCTTTTAAAGAGGGGATCTAAGAAAATATCCACAATGTGCCTTTCCTCGTGTTACAAGGAAAGGCTACAAGGACCCGAGGTTAAAGGGACAGTATCATCACGATTGGAGCAGACTTTAAACAGGGCATGGAATCGGTGTCCTAGTTTAAGATGAACACAGTGACTGAAAATGACTGGCTCATTAATGCAGCAGCAACGGTAATATGACCTTACCATGTGGGGTATTATTTTCAGTCACTGAGTTAATCTAAAACTAGCACTCTGATTCCATGCCCTGTTGATTGTGACTATATTATTGTCCCTTAAGAAGAGCTGTAGTTTTGATGTAAAAAACCTTTGACTACTGTAGCTACCCCAGCTACAGGAATTAAGAAAAGCCTTAAGATATATCACCAGACCTCCCAACATTCATTTTTCAAAAATAGTACTTTCTTCAAGCCGGTAGTCATTGTGTCGCGTGTCGCAATGCACACAGAGAAAGGTATGGTCAAATCTTGCATGCACGTTGTCTATTCATAAACTAGTTGACAGTCCCTCCTTTGCCCTTCAGAGATCGAACGTATTACAGTGAATGCGATTATGCGCACCGCGCGACCGGGAACAACAGACCACACAGGAATAGACTGTGTTAAGTCTCACCCATGAGACTTGCACGGCCTATGGCGTGCGAAATAAAAATTAAAAAAATTTAAAAAGATTTAAAAAAAAAAATTTAAAAACGGCATTGTCAAAAATCGTACAAATGAAGAATAAAATCGTAAAAGCGTAAAATGGGTGAAAAATCGTAAAAAGTATGCCCAAATCGTACATGTTGGGAGGTCTGTATCACCCATGTTTGGCTCAAGATACCAAAAAAATAGAATTTAAAAAGTGAACAAATTTTGAAAGATAATATCATTATTAACCCTTTCCTTACCACAGGCGACTTTAGTCGACCAAGCTTTCACACAAAAAAGCACTCAAGCCTGAGCACAAAGGCCATTTGTTATAAAGCTGTAGTTTTGTCTATGTTCACCCTCCATACCCAAGCTTACAATGGTTGGAAAGAGCAAGATCGGATCTTTCCATTGATGGTGAAATAAAATAAGGTTGCTATTATGCAATCCCTTCAAATTGTAGCGTAAAGATCCGAAATGCCAAACACCTACAGAGCGCCATATGTTTGTGTATAAAAAAGTGTTTGAGTTTACAGATCACACTGAGGAAACAAAGACCAAGAACTTGGACATTTATTGACCGATTTCAATCATTTTTATATTGTATGAAAGGGAATTCAATAAGTGAGACATTTCATATTACTTATTTTGCTGTAAAACGTTATTTTCAAAGTGATAATAAGTTTGTAAAATTGGCCTTTGAACACAAGCTTTCTGTTGTGTAAGAATGTGTGTTTCATGCTTGAGTGGTCAAACAATGTGGTCACCAGCAGTTGTATTATGTCAAAACAATTCGTTAAGTTATGAAATTCGGATGTCAGAAACTGTATAAAAGCGATATTTTAAAAGACTGCACACGCCCTCGTACAAGCTGAGGATTACACCGATTCCATGCCCTGTTGAAAGTCTGCTCTGATCGTGACGATATTGTCCGTTTAATGTGCAGATACAATTACGTCTTTACTGTGAATGCAATTTTGTACCAGGTTACATAGCCAGGTTAATTCATATTTACGTTGCATGTTCATGTAGTTTAAAATCTCTATCTGTGATCGTTTAAACACAACCTGCTGCATTTACAACAAACACGCAAACCTACAATCAAGTGTAAGCACCATATCTAACACACAAGTCTAATGAAAGAGCCATTAGGCAAGTCTTACATTCCAAAACCACATTTTCCAACAAGACCTATAATCATTTTATTGTATGATTTCCTTCAATTCTGCGCTTATCTTGCCAATTTTCTCTGATCTTATCCTAGCGGTGAGCCATATGTTCTTTAAAAAAAAATTAAAAAAATGAGCATCTTGGTAAGATTATATCAGTCAAGATCTGAGCAACACTTGCGGCCAAATTTAACAATTTCCACTCACTCACTCACTGCAATTATTTCTTTAGCTGCAAACACTTCAAAATATGAAATTAACACCGCGAACTAAGCATTACTCGCTACTGGTGTTAAACATATTGCGCTCATATTTCATTGTCAATGACAACCATTCCTTTGTGATTTATTTATAACCTTAAGGGTTGGTCCATTTACTGGCCAACATCTGGTACACTGTCGGCAAAGTTCACTGCTGAATGTTCTTACGCAAAGGGGTCCGAAGAGAAGGTTTCTATGATCAGTCCCTGAGTCGTCCATGAGGGATATTGCAAAGTACAGTACATTAAGAGTGCATGGTGTGTGGGTTTTGACATGTAATTTTTATGATTGATGATATTTAAACATAATCGAACCCATCCGTTCCGTCTTCACCCGTACTCATTTTTAATTTATCTGGAGTGCATGATCACGTTTTATATCCTTCACAATGAAATGACAGTTTTTTGTTGTTGTAACTCCTTCTGTTTTTCTTCAATCAAATCACACAGGAACACGTGGTTAACTATTGTACATATACATGTGTGGGACATCATGCAGCCAGTAAGGGGGGGGGGGGGGGGTGGATGAACTTAAAGGGGGCTCTCTGCAAAAAATTAGGGCTTGAAAACATATTTCACATGCAGGATGATAGGAGGGAGACATGACCCCATTTATCCAGGATTAAATGTAGAGTATGTTATTTACTTAATAATACAAGTGTGCCATGGTCGAGCGGTTTAGTGCATCGGATGTGTGTTCTGATGGCTGAGTCGTCAGAATGTGGGTTCAAATCCCGACCGCGACCGTGGTGCTTGCGTCCTCCGAGCAAGACAATTTACCGTAATTGCTTCTCTCCACCCAGGGGGTAAATGGGTACCTGTGAGGGCAGAGTTGGTTGTTGTGTTTGATTAGCCCTATATGTGCCGAAATGGCAGCAATTGAGCTGTATACTCCCCAGGGAGCTGAGATGGTTTCAGGAATGATTTATGCGCCTGATGAGCAGGGGTAATAATGTAATGCGCCTTGAGCACCAGTTTGGTGGATACGTGTGCTATATAAGTCTAAATTATTATTATTATTATTATTATTATTATTATTATTATTATTATTATTATTATTATTATTATTATTATTATTATTATTATTATTATTATTATTATTATTATTATTATTATTATTATTATTATTATTATTATTATTATTATTATTATTATTATTATTATTATTATTATTATTATTATTATTATTATTATTATTATTATTATTATTATTATTATTATTATTATTATTATTATTATTATTATTATTATTATTATTATTATGTAAATGTATACATCTGCCTGGTGCAAAATGTACAATGAAGCATAACTAACATCTCCTTTTAAACAGCTATCGTTAATAACATTACAAACACTGGTCCTGCACAGTTGCCCTTACGTCGTGCACAAACTATTTTTGTACAAATCCATTTTGTGCAAATTAGGCTAATCACGACCGTCGTTACTGACAACCAACTGTATGAGTTTCAGTTGCAACTGCCATCCAAGTGTTGCCAAAAAAAAAGTGCCGTTGTCAAATGGTTTAACCTTACAGAATTACAAACATCCGACTTGTCTGAGTAAACTTTCATCATTCTTATTTTACACAGACCATTAAAACCCTAACTCCCTAGGCCCATTTGCTTACACATAACCTGAATCCTTCCTAACTCCCTAGGCCCATTTGCTTACACATAACCTGAATCCTTCCTAACTCCCTAGGCCCATTTGCTTACACATAACCAGAATCCTTCCTAACTCCCTAGGCCCATTTGCTTACACATAACCTGAATCCTTCCTAACTCCCTAGGCCCATTTGCTTACACATAATCTGAATCCTTCCTAACTCCCTAGGCCCATTTGCTTACACATAACCTGAATCCTTCCTAACTCCCTAGGCCCATTTGCTTACACATAATCTGAATCCTTCCTAACTCCCTAGGCCCATTTGCTTACACATAACCAGAATCCTTCCTAACTCCCTAGTCCCATTTGCTTACACATAACCTGAATCCTTCCTAACTCCCTAGACCCATTTGCATACACATAACCTGAATCCTTCCTAACTCCCTAGACCCATTTGCTTACACATAACCTGAATCCTCCAAAATCCTTCAGTAGTAAAGCAAGCACATGACATGTATGCACACATGTGTTTCTAATCTGTGATACATGTACATGGCCAGGGACCCTCCCTGCACGCATGGAGCAATAAACAGTGTCCACTGACCCCAAGCACTGACCTTGCAATCACTACAACAAACATGGATGTACATGTACCATGGAAAGGCAAGTATGCCTAATAACCTCAATCCTCCAAAATCCTTCACTTTAGCAAAGAGCATGCAGAGCTGCCAACTCTTCCGGTGCCAAAAGGAGAGGCCTCCTTGCATATATTTTAAGTAAGTAAATTACCGTCAAATACGCGAAGTCTTCCGCAGAATCCGGAAGAGTTGGCAGCTCTGGAGCATGTAGCATGTAACCTCAATCCTTCAAAATCCTTCACTTTGGCAAAGAGGATTTTTGAGGATTTGGGAAGGTTAGGGTTAATAACATACATTTACATGTACATTGTATTAATTAGTAAATGTTACCTAATAAGCACAAAGTACTGAATATTATTTTGTTTAAATTCTATATTTTGTAATTTTCCTAGATTTTGGCAATCTCTGTTTGGGAAGTGGACATCACATTAGCGTGATGTTCATCTGTACAAAAACAAAAAAGGACATACAGTGGCCGAGCGGTCTAGCTTACCGGACTCAAGTTCTGGTGTTAGCAGCAGAATGTGGGTTCGAATCCCGGTCGTGATACTTGTGTCCTTGAGCAAGACACTTAACCATAATTGCTTCTCTCCACCCAGGGGTTAAATGTGTACCTGTGAGGGCAGAGTTGGTTGATGAGCCCTATATGCGCTGTAATGGCAGCAATTGAGCTGTATATTCCCCAGGGAGCTGATATGGTTTCAGGAATGATTTATGAGCCTTATGAGCCTTATGAGCAGGGGTAATAATATAATGCGCCTTGAGCACCACTCAGTTGGTGGATACATGTACGTGCGCTATATAAATCCACACATTATTATTATTATTATGCCTGGAGAATAGAGATTAAAATGACCATACTTTTTTTGCACCAACTGCACGTAACAATTTATTATTATTTCCCATCTCTGTACATGTCAAAAAAGCACGATTCAGTCTGCATTTATTATCTCATATTTTTTTTTATACCAGTAAGTGTGGGCCAGTGATTTATACATGTATCAAGGTCATCTCCATACACCAAAAATTGCTCTATTATTCAATTTCAATAGCCACTTGAAACTCGTTAAAAGATAAATCATTTCAGCCCGTCCTTGGCTAGTTCCTGCTCGTAGAAAAGCTAGCAATAAAGGAGAGGTGGAGAAGACACATATAGTTATGAATCTCAGCCGACAGACTAACAAACCCTATCAATTCAATTCATTCACCACATCAACGAAATATCTCGACTACGCCAGAGTGTCATCAATAAATGCTATTATTTACTTGTTTGTGACTGTTATCAATTGATTTTGGTTAACCGCACTGCTTTCCCTTGATTACTTCTTTTTGACAAACATACTGAACCATCATGCAACCTACATTGCTATAATTAAGTTGACCATGGAACCCCCTCCCCCCTTATACTTTGAATAATAGTCAAGAATAAGCTGATTTTTTTCCAACCACGATATATCGGCAAACATAAATCGCGGTTTTCGATAGTATCGTGATTATTATTTTTCATTCATGCATGACTGATTTAGAGCCGATAACCACAGGTATATGTACTCCTCTATAAGCATCACAATAAATCACAAATTCATTTACATCGCGTGTATGTACTTCTGAAGTAGTTCGCTTTTGTTTCTCACTTCCAAAAAGCTGAAAAGACTGTTCTAATTATGTTCTGACTTGACTCACAATGGCGATTTTTTTTTAATCACGATATATATTTTTTAATCGCGCTTTGCCGATATCTTGATAACTTGAAAAGCTTCTCGATATCGTAATCGCATAATAAAATGTATCGTGATATTTTATATTATCGTGTTATCGCCCCAAGCTTAGTCATGAATGTATTTGACTTGCAGTAACTTAAGCATAATTCCTAGTACATTATAATCCACTACTGTATAAGTGAGTGGACACTCGTCGATTTCCTCAAGGCACTCAAAAGCACTGAATGCAGAATGCTATTAAAGGGACAATATCATCATGATCAACAGGACATGGAATCGGAGTGCTAGTTTTTGATTAACTCAGTGACTGAAAAAAAAAAGTACCCCACATGACAAGTTCATATTTACCCGTTGCTGCTGCATAAATTTAGCCAGTCATTTTCAGTCGCTGTGTTCGTCTTAAAAGTAGGACGCCGTTTCCATGCCCTGTTGAAAGTCTGCTTTGATCGTGACGATAGTTTCCAGTGAAAGGGCAAAATAACATCATATTTTAAAACCTGAATAAATCCACTTGTAAATAATAGTAGGAAAAACATTTGCCATTATCATTAGGCATATACTAGCCTATAGCGGTTTACCTCTATAGCCATGTATAGCAAGGAAACTGTTCTTTTATCTTGGTATTTACATGTACAATAAATTGATACACAAGGAAAGTTTCCATGGTCTGAAGTTAGTCGGAACCCGGTTTCATGGTAGGATTTTCAAAATCAAAAAGGTAGGATTTCCTACAAAAGTAGGAAGAATCTCATGCCTGATAACGGAATTTGGTTATTGATTTTTACATTTTTTTAAAATGCAGTTTCACCATTTTCTCAAAGCAGCGAGGATTTATATTAGCCTGAACTGACTGAGCATGCATTTCTTTGCTCCAACAACGTACATGTATGCATACATGTACATGAAAAGTAGCATTTTACAATGACAAGATTCATCATGATATACTGTACATGTAATTTCCCTATAATAATAATAATAATGTGGACGGAGTGTCATGGCTGAGCGGTCTAGCTTACCGGACTCAAGTTCTGGTGTTAGCAGCAGAATGTGGGTTCGAATCCCGGCCGTGACACTTGTGTCCTTGAGCAAGACACTTAACCATAATTGCTTCTCTCCACCCAGGGGTTAAATGGGTACCTGTGAGGGCAGAGTTGGTTGATTAGCCCTATATGCGCTGTAATGGCAGCAATTGAGCTGTATACTCCCCAGGGAGCTGAGATGGTTTCAGGAATGATTTATGAGCTTTATGAGCAGGGGTAATAATATAATGCGCCTTGAGCACCACTCAGTTGGTGTATACGTGCGCTATATAAGTCCACACATTATTATTATTATTATTAGCGCACGTATCCACCAAACTGGTGCTCAACGCGCATTACATTATTATCCCTGTTCATCAGGCTCATAAATCATTCCTGAAACCATCTCAGCTCCCTGGGGAGTATACAGCTCAATTGCTGCCATTACAGCGCATATAGGGCTAATCAAACACAACAACCAACCCTGCCCTCACAGGTACCCATTTACCCCCTGGGTGGAGAGAAGCAATTATGGTAAAGTGTCTTGCTCAAGGACACAAGCACCATGGTCGCGGTTGGGATTCGAACCCACATTCTGGCGACTCAGCCATCAGAACACAAATCCGATGCACTAAACCGCTCGACCATGGCACTCCATCTTGCACACTCTTCTTCAAACCTTTTTCTACAATATTTAATTCGTCCAAGTTTTGAATGCACTGACAGTCAACTGACATCTGACAACACTGTGTCCACAAGCCTCCAATTTGTCTCTTCATCTCAGGTTTAATAATAAATACAGAGTCTGTTAACCCTCCTACTGTTTGACCATTTGAAACCATTCAAAATTTCCACTTACCAAAATGCCCATTGGTTTTGTACACACATGGTGATACCATTTGAACAGTGTTGGTAGCAAACTTTACTACCATTCAAATCCATTCAAATGCATAGAGGGTCCATTGATTCACCACTTAGAAGTATCCAAACAAGGTTTTGTATTAGCTGTACTACCATTTGGAAAGATCCAAACAAGGTTTTGTATTAGCTGACCTACCATTTAAAACCATTTGGGGGAATCAATACTGTACAGTTATTTCACCATTCAAAACCACAAAAGCGAATGGTTTCAAATGGTGGATCAACTTGTATGAAAAAGGTACCAGAACTAGGGTTAATCCACTTTTCAGGGGGGACATAAACGTAACATCCTGAAGGGGTGGCTTGCAGTTTGAACTTTGCCAAAAACTAAAGTGCATTCCATACAGAGTTACATGTATCTAGGATTCGATTCCCACAAAGGTCAACCTGATGGAGTCAGACTACAGATGCCACACAGTGATAAAAATGCATAGATCTACAAGATAAATGCCTTCAAGGTAAAGGTATTCTTAGCAACACCTCATATCTGGAATTTTTTTTTTTTTTTTTTAAATTAATAATGATGCAAGTATTAAGAAATGCAAAGGATTCCTCTTTAAAATTTGCTGAAATCAAAACTCCGAAACATATATATTTCATATCTTTACAAATTAAGTTTTGAATTCAATTCAACTTCATCAACACTTATTTCCATACAACACAATGATAATGCAATAAGGAAAACATTCTCTGGAGACAACCGACCAATACGACATAATTGGCATCAACATCAGCGAATACAGCGTACAATCGGCACCCAAATTTACTTGAATTCTGTCTCGGCGAATAAAACGTGCTCATCAGTGCATTGAGGCATGCCCCGACACACGTGTTACCATGTACACTTGAGCACATCAAGCATGTTTACGCTAAATGCGGCATGATTATTCCATAATTAATTCCAATAGTGAAATTGTGTATTCTGACAGGTGTGTCAAATTGGGTCTTCCCTTTTTAAACAATAGAATTCATTTCCTTTCAATTGTGTTTGTTATTAAATGTTTATATAATAAATTTGACATTCCTATTGATCTAATCCCTGTTAATCGTAGACATACTGAAGTTGTTGAGTTTTCTCATCAAATGGCAAGGTCCAATGCTGCTCATCATTCTCTTTTTAATAGATTCCCTAGATTATGGGAGGTGCTACCAGCAAATGTTAAAGAAACAGTTATTTATAGTTTATCTTTATTTGTTAATTCACTTAGAAAACATTTATTAGTCCCTGGCCTAGGAGATGCCCTAACTCAAACTGTGTAGTATTAAGTTTTTATATTTTGATTTTAGTATTGTTTTTATATCTCAAAGTGTGCCTAAAGCCATGTTGTTTATCGTTCTTTGTGTGATTCAACGTTTGTTTACTTCCTAAGTGGTAGCATCAAGAGATCAACTGGACAGTAATTTAGTTGACTTTGTTGTAATCCTACAGGGGTGCTACCTTTGTTTCTGTTTCTGTTAATTTAATGTAAATTTGTGTTTATTTGTTTTTCTACCTGTGAAATCAATCAATGAAATGAAATGGAACATGATGCTCACAACCGTATGTAATGCCAATGACATATACAATGACACATATACAAAAAACGCTGTTCTTTTGCCAGGGTGTTGAAAAACAACCCCCCCCCCCAAAAAAAAAATCAAAAATCAAAAATCAAACGCAAAAGAAGGATTATTTCAAGACGTAATCCACCCATCTACCACAAGAACATTTCTACTACAGCAAACCTTCAAGTGAAATAAACTACTGATGAATTTCCTACGAGTCAAACATGAGGCTGTCTCAAGACAATTGTCAAGAGCCATCCTTATATTGCTCCCTGTTGCACGTATCGCCGGTCAGAGAAAATCCTGAATTTATAAGGAAAACGTGCAACTATCAACAAGTTTAGCCTGCCTTGGTCTACTGTTCCCTCACTTTAGTGAAAGTACAGAAAGTACAGACACTTGTTGCTGACTCTGGGTTCTGTTGACCATCATCCCTGAAATATTTTTTGACCAGTCCACAGGGCCATAGTTATTTAGATGGCGAACAGGATGTCATTTTAATCAAACTGGTTCAAGGATTTCCAGTCAAATACCTCCATGTATATTCATCCCCCCAGATACATATTGTCACCGGTTGGCAAACATTGTCACCAGTTGGCAAGCATATTGTTACTGGTAGTGACAATTGTCTAAATATGTACTTAAGAGTGAGACATTTCTCTGTTGACTATGATTGCTTTAATCCAACAGGAACAAACAGGAACAAACAGCAACCAAGTGTTATTTTGAAGTAAGGGGCAACCCAAAGTTGTCAAGATTTTCAATGGAGTCTTAATTAAACAGAACAGACTAACCAATCCTGTTGGGAAGTGTGACGTAAATTCCAAAATACATGTAAACCACACCCACTTTGCACGTGCTGGCTCCAACGATCATCAGAAAGCCCAATGTTGGAAATGCATTGACCACCCTTTTCTTTAAGGGTTTATGCAAGAAATTAGAAAGCTCGGGACTTTGAGTTGTAAAGACTCAAAATCTTATTAACGAAGTTAATTTCTGCCTCAAGAATCACTTTTGAACGTTAAAATCAAGGAATTTAGGTTAAATTACACACAACGATATGGCAGCTTTGGAAGCAGAAGTGCAGTGTAGCGAACAGAATGCGCAGACTACCAATGCGCGCACATATTACATAACAACTTTCCGTGACAGTTGTAACAATGTCAGTCATGCGCTTTCCTTTTTATACAGGTGCATGACAGAGTTGTCTTGCGTTGCTAAGGCTTTCAATCTATTCCACGGTGCCATTAACGAGAAAATTGTCAAAAGAAAAGAAAAGAAGAAAAAAAAATGCATTCCGCAACTTTGTATTCATTCCAACACAAAATTTATGGACCTTTGGATGACAGATTTTTTTCCGTTCAAGAAATTATTTCACTAATTTGAATGAAACGATGGAACCTGATACATAAATGTTTCAAGTGATATATAATATACATTTGATACCATCAACTTAACATCAAATACGTTTCATGCAAAACAATAATCATTTATGTTTTTTTCTTCTTCTAGATTACCAATACTGTACAGGGGCAATGAAACTAACCCCTAAGGTATAGATAGTATAGGTAAGTGAGTTCCTCCAGACATAATTCCTTGTCTGCATTTTTCTCGGTCATTACTGTCGGCTGATCCATCTCAAGGAAGACAGATGTGGGGTGGGGGGGGGGAGAGAGAGGAGGTTGGCAGCTACATATTTGCTGTGTAAATGGAGTAGGGTTTTATCAATTACTTCAAAAAACGATTCCTCCTCCTTTTACCTAAGGGAAGGTAGAACATGGGTTATGTCCGCAAAGCTGCTTTTACGAGTACGCTTATGAGTGTACATCAAACGACATATACGTGTACATTAGCACCCCCCCCCCCAAAAAAAAGCCTCCGATTTCTGGTCTCTGCACGCATCGCCTCAACCCGCACATCAGCATGTTTTGTTTTCTTTTTTGTTGTTGCTATGAAACGATGTCCAATTGCAGCCAAAATTGCTGGATCGAATTGGAGTTCTGCCGTGCTGTGCTTTAAACAACTTTTTCACATGGGGGTATGAACGTTTGCCCAATTTGTGAGGCCTCTCTTAGCCACCATACTTTTGTGTATGGGACCTTTTAGTCTGGTTCCAATACCTGTGTATACATTATCAACACAGACTGAAAATTACTGGCTCATTTATGCAGCAGCAACAGTAATGTGACCTTTGTGAGGTAAGAAAGACAACTCTGTCATAAATTTGAATTGATAAGTATGTCACTTTTCTAAACCAGTTCGCGTCGGAGGCCGTGTATACATGCAATTTTTTTTGCACCACGGATCGGAGAGCGTCTATACACGCCAGAGGAAACTCCGGAATGTATGCATGCTCGGTTGACGTGGCAACGAGCCGAGTGTACAGTGACATGCTCAGTAGACGTGGCCACGCGCTGTGGAAGCTTCCATTAACGTGTTTGTGTGGGGAAAAGAAACCCGCACAGGGGCCCAGAAAAACTTTTTTATTCCCGACGCGAACTGGTTAAAAGCGAAATCCCTTCAAACAAATTTATTGTACCAATTCTAATTCTAATTGTAACACAATTTTCATTAATGTACAATACAGTTGGTAAAGCACTCAACAGTGTTCAGAATTGTTTTAACTCAATCACATTGGAACTATTTTTTGTAGTATCAGTTATGGATATGACATAAAACACAATAAAAGGGGCCACTTTCCTACCATCACGTTAGCAGTTTTTCTAATGGTTGTAATTTTTTTTAAATATCTGAAACCACCCAAAAAGAATTTTAACATTTGAATAGACATGCATGCTTATCCTAAAGATAATTTGAGTTGATTATTACTATTATTTTTTTTAATTATCCTAAAATTTCCATCAACAAATGGACGGAAAAGTGAGGTAACTTTTTCCGTCCAATTTTTATGGAAATTTGAGAGTAAAAAAATAAATAAAAAAATAAAAAAATGAAATAAATCAACTCAAATTAGTTCTAGTATAAGCCTGCATGTCCATTCACATGTTGAAACACTTTTTGGTCAGTTTCAGGTACTTAAAAATAAATAACAACCATTGGAAAAACTGCTAACGTGACAGATGCAAAGTGGCCCCCTTTATTGTGTTTTATGTCATGTATAAATTATTGACATGATGATGTTGCTCTGTAAGACACAGCCGAGTTTCTCAAGTTAATCATTTATTAAAGTCCATGTCAATAAAACAAAAAGAATCGATAAACTAATGACTAAGTGGGCGTGTATAAATGGAGATAGGTTATGTCTGTCAGGGCAGCTGTTTCAATAGCTGGCCGACAATCGCAAATCTGTCTCTTCCTTAAAGGGACGATATCGTCACGATCAACAGGGCATGGAATCGGAGTGGTAGTTTTAGATTAAAGGGACAATATCGTCACGATCAACAGGGCATGGAATCGGAGTGGTAGTTTTAGATTAAAGGGACGATATCGTCACGATCAACAGGGCATGGAATCGGAGTGGTAGTTTTAGATTAAAGGGACGATATCGTCACGATCAACAGGGCATGGAATCGGAGTGGTAGTTTTAGATTAAAGGGACGATATCGTCACGATCAACAGGGCATGGAATCGGAGTGGTAGTTTTAGATTAAAGGGACAGTATCGTCACGATCAACAGGGCATGGAATCGGAGTGCTAGTTTTAGATTAAAGGGACAATATCGTCACGATCAACAGGGCATGGAATCGGAGTGCTAGTTTTAGACTAAAGGGACAATATCGTCACGATCAACAGGGCATGGAATCGGAGTGCTAGTTTTAGATTAAAGGGACAGTATCGTCACGATCAACAGGGCATGGAATCGGAGTGCTAGTTTTAGATTAAAGGGACAATATCGTCACGATCAACAGGGCATGGAATCGGAGTGGTAGTGCCATAATACCCCCATATGATAAGGTCATATTACCCGTTGTTGTTGCTGCTGCATAAATGAGCCAGTCATTTTCAGTCACCGGTTCATCTTAAACAAGGAGGCTGATTCCATGCCCCACTGAAAGTCTGATCTGACCGTGACGATAATGTTGAAAAAAATCTTCTGTTTGAAGAGTGAAGTGTTCTCATCTCAGAGAAACACATTTTGCATATTTGCAATAAAGTACGTTGCCAGACAGGTAACTAAGTATTTCCTGTAAAAATAAAACAAACAAATTGTGAATGGCTCCTTCACACTTTACTCATACCTCAGACTCCGCACTGAGGTGAAAAACGTTCACAGTTTGTGGTTTAACACGTTGAAGTTTCACGCAAACTCAGAGAAGCAGTTTTGTCAACATTGCTGTATCCTGTAACCTTCTCCCTTTAGGAGGATTAAGAAATGTGTACAGCAACCACCTTACGAAAACCTGTATCAGCGCAGTCGGTCAACAAGTTTCTGAGAAAATTGTGAGTCAATGAGGGCATTGGGCTGTGGATTTAAAAAAAATAAATAAAAAAAATAAATAAAATCAACCTTGAAGTATAAATCTTATAGAGATTGTATCTTTGTGTCAGCATGGCATCCACAGATACATTGTAATTCTGTCTCCCTCACAAATGTTACCCTGAAATTGTACAAAAGTACATATGTACATGTACTTGTGCCACAGAGAGTTGACAAAAGTAAAAGAAACCTGAAAAATGGGTAGTGGGCCTGGGTCTCCCTTTGGTCAAGAGGACAGAGCCCCCTGAACCTCCTGCATGGATGCTTAATTTTTGAGCATTTATATAAGAAACTAGAGGTTTGGACACAATATATGATACTTCTTTCTTTCCTTGGTGGCTACTTCTCTTCTTTCAAGAAAATTCTGAGGCAAAGGGAGATTTGTAAAAAATCCCGAAATCAGGAACAAATCCTGAAAAAGCACAGACCCGATTTACATCTTTTGATCCAAAACACCTCAGCATAAAAAGCACTTTTGATTCGGTGGTGGACATCCAAGTGTATACCAACCAATTATGATATTATTGATTAGAACGCTATTCACTGCAGTTACCCATGAAGTGTGTGTACATGTATGCCGAGTCACAGTCCCACACAGTCACAGACTGCAAATTGAGTTTGTACACTCAATTTGCCCGCGGCCATATTCCTACTACGGTAGTGCTTTCAGGGGGGATGGGGTTGAGGCCTGAACGTGAGAACGGCACACTGGTCTACCGTTGTTCTTTTCCCACGAAGCACGCTTGGTTCGAAAATTAAGAAGTTGATGAAATTATAGAGGGTACATTTGATTTTTGTAAACCGTTTCAAGGCACGGCACAAGAAAACTGCAGAATCCTAACTGTAATTCCAACCTCCAACCACCTTTAAAGGCTAGGTAAAGAACTAGTAATTCAAAAATAACTAAAAACTTGCTTTAAAAAAAAAAATAAAAACTTAGCATGTACTGTAAGCTGATGATGGTATAATAATAATAATAATAATAATAATAATAATGTGTGGACTTATATAGCACACGTATCCACCAACTGAGTGGTGCTCAAGGCGCATTATATTATTACCCCTGCTCATAAGGCTCATAAATCATTCCTGAAACCATCTCAGCTCCCTGGGGAGTATACAGCTCAATTACTGCCATTACAGCGCATATAGGGCTAATCAACCAACTCTGCCCTCACAGGTACCCATTTAACCCCTGGGTGGAGAGAAGCAACTATGGTTAAGTGTCTTGCTCAAGGACACAAGTGTCACGGCCGGGATTTGAACCCACATTCTGCTGCTAACACCAGAATCTTCCCTAAAAATAACTTTGTCTCAGGTCCTTTCATTTTTGAGAAAACTTAATTAATTTTGAGAATTCGGAAATGTACTCTTTCCCTAAATTCAACATTAGCCGCCCCCCCCTCCCCACCCCCAAAAAATTCTGTAGTTTCTGGTCTCTGTGCATGTCAACCTCAGACCCACGCGTCAACATTTATTTATTTATTTTTTCCTTTGCTATGAAACGATGACCAACTGCAGCCAAAATTGCTGGATCAATTGAAATTCTGCCGTGCTGTGTTTTAAATGACTTTTTCACATAGGGGTATGAATATTTGCCCGATTTGTGAGGCCTCTCTTAGCCACCATACTTTGTATATGGGAAATTTGCTCCCTGCATATACATGTACATGTATCATGTATTTCCCTGTTGGCCAAAAAAAAAGAAAAAAGATTACCAAATAATAAATAACAAAAAATTATTTTAAAAAAAAGCATGTCACCACACCAATTTTGAAGCCGACTGATGACCAGAAACCGCAGGCTTTTTTTTTGTTTGGCCTTAGAATGAATATGAACAAATATGAATTTATTTTTCACTATTTTCTCATTAAAAACACAATGCAATTCACTAGTTACATGTTTGATGTATATGTTCATTCAACAAGTAAACATTATGTACCTTCCTTTTTTAGTTAAAGGGACAGTACCGTCACGTTCAGACCAGCCTTTCAACAGGGCATGGAATCGGTGTCCTAGTTTAAGATGAACACAGTGTACTGAAAATGACTGGCTCATATATGCAGCAGCAACGGTAATATGACCTTATCATGTGGGGTGTTATTTTCAGTCACTGAGTTAATCTAAAATTATAGCACTCTGATTCCATGCCCTGTTGATCGTGATGATACTGTCCCTTTAAGTCAAACAAGGTCTATTTAAGCCCCCCCCCCCCCCACAAAAAATTAATTGTAATACTAAGGAGTTAATCAAAAATGAACAATGCATTTAAGCTTGGCTGTAACTGCATATATGTAAGAATTATTAAGCAACTTCACTTTAGGCATTCTATGTACACATGGTATGTACCCTCGGGTGTTTTTTCATACTCAACTGTATCCTAATAAAGGAAATCCTGATCTGACTAAACATGTCACTTTCAATTCAATATTCTGGCTAATAACACAGCGACTCACTCAAGTGCACGTAGCTACATCCTGTCTAAGTGTATGGAGCTGCGGTTTATTTCTTGTTCAACAGTAAAAGTTTTGGCGTTTTTTTTCGAGGAGGGGTTAATTCATGTCACAACTCATGTCGTTAAATGTTGCCCGATGACTTGACTTCCGGTTGCAAAGTTGAGAAACACACCCATCGAAAATGAAACCAAAAAAAACAAACAACCACACTAATCTCGATTCTTTCAACAAATAAACATTTATGACACGCCAGTTGTCTTATGCTGTTTTGTCGGCTAATGACTTGACTTCCCTTCTAATAAGCGGGAGGCACACACCCACAATAAGAGTCCAAAACTTGAAGAAAAAAACCCACTATTTTTCACTCACTATGTTACTGCATGCAATTCCAAAGCAACACGTAACAGTGAAAGGGATAGTATTGTCACGATCAATAGGGCATGGAATCAGATCACTAGTTTTAAATAAACTCAATGATTGAAAATAATACCCCCACATGATAAGGGGGGTATTATAGGGGTTTAAATGTGCCAGTAATTTTCAGTCTTTGTGTTCATCTTAAACTGGGACACTGATTCCATGCCATATTGAAAGTCTGCTCTGATCGTGACGATACTGTGCTTTTAAATAATCTGTAAAATGTAACACAACATTTTTTTATTCAGAGCTAAGCTTAAAAATCAATTTCAGGATGCCGATTTACCCAATAATCAAAGTCTGAATTCCGTCTATCAATCAACCTGACCAAATTGACCAAATATAAAAGGAAAAGCCACCAAAAATTATACAGATAAAACAAAATAATAATAATAATACAATTATTTAAAAAATAAATAAATAAAAAAAATAATAATAAAAAAATAAAAATAAAAAATAATAATAATAATTTGTTTCAGATAAAGCCTATAATTCTTCAACTTGTAGTTCCTAACATCACATTGTCTTATAATTCACTAATGTATACATACCCCATTGCCAATGCTTTTGCTTGCAAGTCCCAGGCATTTTCAACACACCAGCATACAAGCCAAGTAACAAGCCCAGCACACCACAGGTTTAACAACTCCAAGCAGTAATACAATACACTCTTAATATTCCAACACAACCCAACCTCCCAAACACAGCATACATGTATGCGTGGTAGTAATCATGACTGCCTCTATGAAGCTAAAGTTTGCTGGTCCGGATTGTCTTGTGGATATCTCCTCTCCCGAGAACTCTCTCAGAGAATGATAAGAATGTGCCAGATGACGGCCTAGCTAGCCTGCCAGTTGAGGTACTACTCTTCGTGACCTGTCTGGATTATTTATAACTTGTAGCGTCGTCTCGGTTTTAGAAGCGGGCGAGATCTCTCTCTTGCAACGGCGAATTAATATTTGTGTTAAATAGAGTGGATGATCGATGATCAGTGATGTGGAAGAATTTTTCTAAAAAAAAATCAATGATGGGCTTGAGAAACAGGACTGGCATGATACTTTGTGTATTATGTAAACACCGGCTTCGAGGACACACTGGCTGAATACCAGCACACGAGGGCTCTGTGTATGATTGGGAAGGTTGCAACAGAGGTGTTCGAGTTGTGCATCGGAAACACAAGGTGGCGCTATGTAGACAAGCTGGTGTGCTTGTTGATAATGGCTCAACAATAGTCAAAATTTACCCCCAAAAAGGGACAATATCATCATGATCAGAGAGCAGACTTTAAACAGGGCATGGAATCAGTGTCCTAGTTTAAGATAAACACATTTGACTGAAAATTACTGGCTCATTTATGCAGCAGCAATGGTAATATGACCTTATCACGGGGGGTATTATTTTCAGTCACTGAGTTAATCTAAAATTAGCAATCTGATTCCATGCCCTGTTGATTGTGATGACATTGTCCCCTTAAATGGAAAGCTGCAGTTTTGATGGAAATAAAACCTTTGACTACTGTAGCTACCCCAGAACAAATAAATATACTGCGACAGTACTGTCCCTTTAAGCTGGAATAACTTGATATGCTGATCAAAAGACCGAGTTGTCAAGCCACCGGTTTTTCCCAAGAACTTTTGAAATTCATTACAGATATCATATACAAATCATATACAATTGTACAAACAGATAATGAATTTCTCAGCATTCTGGGGATGTAGAGATCACTATCACATGCCTCCCAGTGCCCAATCTACCAAATATAGGTTAAAAATAGGTTTAAAATAATAATAATAATAATAATAATGTGTGGATTTATATAGCGCACGTATCCACCAACTAAGTGGTGCTCAAGGCGCATTAGATAGGTTTTTAAGCAAAATATAGGTTATTATAGATTTACCACATGCCAAAGTATAGACTTTTATAGGTTATTTCCCGTGATTATGCAGTGTTAAGTAACAAGTTTTTGGTAAATTGCCTACCTTCTGAGTACTTTTTGCAACAAAGTACATTACCCCATACCCTGTCCGGCAGAAAATCTAAGAGCGGTACACATGTTACAGTTTGGCTACTGTTTTGGCTTCATCTCTTTATACTTAGGAAGTCATTTTTCTTCAAAGCCATGAGGATTTTATGAGGAAGTTGAAAATGTGTTGCAGGAGATTAAAAATATAGGTTTTTATAGATTAATATAGGTTGTTGTTGTTGTTTTGTGTGTTTTTTGGGGGGAAATAAAGGTTCCCATTTTGAAATATAGGTTTTTATAGGTTTTATAGGTTTCGCTGGGAGGCCTGCTATCATTTTGGTTGGTTTGTAATGGCAAGCTCTATCCACAAAAAAAATAAATAAAATAATAATAATAATACAAAAGTCACACAAGCTAAAGCCTTATTTGATGTTAAATGATTTTTTGCCTCATAATAATCCGTGTACAAAATAACTAGGGACACTTATTTTGAGACACGCTGTTTATCATATCTAGATTGGTTGTGTCTTAAATTATGGGTGTACTAAAAAACAAAAAAAACTATAAAAAATTCAGAGGCAACGTTTTCTACTTAGCAATTATATGGTCCTAAGGTTTAAACAAACTCTAAACACAATTTTTATTTATTTATTTATTTTTTTGGTAACGTCCACAAATTCTAGAACCCAATTCTTGTAACCGGTAATTTTAGCTACTAGTATCGACAACAGTCAAGAGCATAACAGTATTAAGCACTTTTCCCAGCAATGCTCTTCGGTGAGTTGTAATGCAAACTTGACTACGTGTCCGGACTGTGTTTTCACAGTGCCTTGCTCTGCCGAGTAAGCAGTGCACCATGCTGTGTGTCAACCACACAGGATCAGACAGACAACCTCATTATATGATGTTTGTGCTGAAGTTCATGAACAAATACTGGGTTTGAAATTTATGGTAGCCCACAGGACTAGTTATGTCAAAATTTTACTAGTCCTTCTCATTTTTTAGTAGTCTTGAAAAAAGTTGAAAACGTGGCGTCTGTATTTTGTACTTGCATACAAGTAGTTTAATTTTTTATTTAATTTTTTTCACTAGCCCATCGGACTACCCAAACCCCAGCAGCTAGTAGTCTCGCTGCTAAATCCACTAGCCTTGGACTAGCGGACTAATGTTAATTTCGACGCCTGAAATTTCGACCCCTATTAGGAAGGCCACGTGAAATCAAAGTGGAGAAAAATGGATGGTAAATTTAATTTTATTGATTTACCTTTAATACACGTGCAAAACGTTTCGCAAGTTATATATTTTGGACACCCTAATTTTTCGAAGGAAAACAAAAATTTGAACGCCCTACATGTATATCCAAATCTTGGTTTATACTCGAGTTCTAGGTTCTCATTGAGTCCTTGACTTTTAACTAGTTGCTCTTTATTGATGTAAGCAACCTACAGGAACAAATTGGCAACATAATATACAGCCTCGAAGAAAAGAAATGAGTGACTTACTGGTGGAGACAGGTCTTGTTAGCAGCTCCACATATGATGATGGGAAATAACCGATGGACTCAATATTACCCTTGGTGATGGAGCCCTTCCATTTGCCATCTTGGTTACATGTACGTTCAAGTATCTGTACAAAGGCATCAATTATGAGACAATTAAGAAGAAATTTAGGAAAAACACAATAACTAATTTTGCCATTTTTTGACTTAAAAATGTTTCTCACTGGTGTGATTTGACAAAAGTAAAAAAAAATCCTGAAAATTGGGTCTCCCGTTGGTCTAGAGGAGAAAGCCCCCCTGAATCCCCTGGATGCTTAATTTTGGAGGATTTACAGACTCCACTTCTCCACAAACAAGAAACTAGAGGTTTGGACACAATCTACAATCTATACAGTTTTAAGAGGAATATCAATTCCTACCTTCAGTCCCCCTGAGTTATTTTCATCTATTATGTTTTCTTCTTGTAGCCCCTTACCAAGAGTGGCTTTTAGCCTTGTTTGGGGCGAACTTGCATAAAAAAAAAAAAAATTAAAAAAAACAATACAGGCTACTTCTTTCTTTCCTTGGTGGCTACTTCTCTTCTTCTCTCAGGAAAATATTGGGGCAAAGGGAGATTTGTAAAAAAAATCCTGAAATCAGGAAAAGTCCTGAGAAATCACAGACCTGGTTTCTAGGTAAATTAGTCTTTACAATATTAAATGATCTTTCCAGGATTTAAACCCTAAATCCTGTTAAATCCAACGAGATCCAACAGTTGTATTTTTGTTGCCCTTCATAGCAGTGACCAAAATAACTGTTGCAACAGTGACACAATCACTGAATGGACTTGAACCTCAAACAAACCTGCAACAATTGAAGAGTGACAAAAATTTACTCCATCACAACAAATGTGCATAGCATACTCGTGCATACAGAACTTACATGTATGTCTTGATTAAAGGGAATGTACAATACTGGTATTTGCTGGCCTCGACCTTAAGGATTGAGAGAGCAAAAGTGGCTTTGGCTGCATCAAAATATCAAGGCCAACCAAAGGGGCACTGCGGCCAACTCAAGAGGGGCACTGCGGCCAACCAAAGGGGCACTGCGGCCAACTCAAGAGGGGCAACCACAGCAATGGCCTTGGTTAAGATCAAGGCCTGTATTTGCAAACTTACATTCATTCCAAGCCTGTAGTTTTCAAGAAATATATCATAAAATCAGTGTTCAAATTTGGCCAGTGGTCCGCTGCCCAAATGCCAGTTGTCACAATGGCTGACTAGTCAAAACAAGCCTTCTAGTAGTCTGACTGGCTAGTCAAAATTTAGACTGCAACTGAATCGTAGTTCTTTTTTTTTATAGATTTACACATTATATTATTTCAATGGACCATCATTTTCAAATATGCTAGCATCGTGAAATTCAAAGAAATATTCTCTCATAATCAAAAGAATTATTGACATAAAAAGTCTCAGAAATTAAAATTACATACAAAAAAATGTGGACCGGTGGAAATATACAGTGTATATGCGAAATAGATAAAAAGTCAAACTTACTGGTCTGGATGGCTCGTGAAAAAAAAAATAATAATAATAATAAACTAGAGATTCAGAGTTTGTCTCGACACAAACTCTAGGTGTTCGGGAGGATGTAAGGTCAAATTGGGGTCAACTTTGTTTAAATATTTTGTGACAATTAACGATCTGTACAATGGTGCAACATTTTTTAATTTACCTCTTGTGGTTGCTGAGATATGATTTTTTTTTAATATTAAACTTTGACTTCCGGTTTGGACAGGACATAAAGGTCAAATTGGGGTCACCTTTTTGTAAATATTTTTTGACAATTAACGATCTGTACAATGGTGGAGGAATTGTGAATTTACCTCTTGAGGTTGTTGATATATGATTGTTTTAAAATATTAAACTTTGACTTCCGGTTTGGACAGGAAGTAAGGTCAAATTGGGGTCACCTTTTTGTAAATATTTTTCGACAATTAACAATCTATACAATGGTGCAAAAAATGTCAATTTACCTCTTGTGGTTGTTGAGATGATTTTTTTAAATATTACACTTTGAATTCCGGTTTGGACAGGAAGTAAAGGTCAAATTGGGGTCACCTTTTTGTAAATATTTTTTGACAATTAACGATCTGTACAATGGTGAGTTCGACAATTAACAATTTATACAAGGGTGCAAAAAATGTCAATTTACCTCTTGTGGTTGTTGAGATATGATTTTTTTAAATATTAAACTTTGACTTCTGGTTTGGACAGGAAGTAAGGTCAAATTGGGGTCATTTTTGTGTAAATATTTTTTGACAATTAGCGATCTGTACAATGGTACAAAAATTGTGAATTTACCTCTTGTGGTTGTTGAGATATGATTTTTTTAAATATTAAACTTTGACTTCCGGTTTGGACAGGAAGTAAGGTCAAATTGGTGTCACTCACAACTCGTGTTTCATCTACTTGTTAAGTTCTAAGTACATGCCAAGTTTCAAGTTCGTATGTGTTTGTTACCGGAAAGTCGCGGGGGAGAAGAAGAAGAAGAAGTAAAAAAAATGAACAAAAACAATAGGTGTTTCGGGTACATACCCGAACACCTAATAAGAGCAACCCCTGATGAAGTTAATCTGTTGAACTTTCATCACAATAGGTGCTGAAATTTCTGAGAAAATAAACGCAAACTCTTACAGTTTTTGTTTATGTTTTTATATAAATGTTTTACAAGAAGTTGGCGGATATAGGTTGATGAAATTCTTGTGTCGGTTGATAAACCATTGATGTCATTTTGCCCTACACCGACGTGTGTATAGCACTGCATACTCAGTGCTTTCCGAGTGTCTGCGAAAAAACTTCACAGGCTACTCGGGGCAGGATTCGAACCCATGACCTCCTGCTTACTAGTGCAGATGTCTTAACGTCTAGACCACCGACCTTGCCCGATGTCGATTGGCCGGCTAGAATCCTATATAGCAGCGGGTTCCACGATATGTATAGGTTGGTGAAATTCTTGCGTCGGGAGATAAACAATTGAATTGAATTTTGCCCTACACCGACGTGTGTATAGCACTGTATTACTAAGTGCTGTAGGAGTGTCTGTGAAAACAACTTCACAGGCGACTCGGGCGGGATTCGAACGGGCAGGATTCGAACTCGGGTGGATAGCAACTTTTGAAATTTGACATAACACTTTCTCTAAGATGAAAGCACTTCAGATGAATTCATTTCTCTGGATGATTGAAAGTTGTACCGACTTCACACCAAGTAAACCTTTTAGATAATAAATTGTTACATTGACAATCTGTTAATTACCGACGTTGTGCCTTCCCTTTAAACACAATTGATTGTTGTGACTTTTATTTTTTTTTTGGCTTGAGACCAGGTAATTTTTTTTGGTGGGTTTCAATTGTTGACTCTCCTTATATGAGCTCACAACTCACAGAGTAAACACTGTGGTCTGGTTACAATACCACAATAATGGTTAGACTGTCAAATACAATAAGTCTAGCCCGTGTGTGCAATAATAGCTGTTTGCAAGTTGGCATTGACAATGTATTGCCCAGGGCTACAGGGTTTCTTCCCAACAAGCTCTTGACCTGAAATGGCCCATCAATTTAAACACAACCAATTTAGATCCGTGTCCCAAAAAACAAATTCCCAATTTTTCATTCTCACTTCACGGGTTTGGCTCCAAACCTGCCGTTCCGTGAGTATGACCAAAAACCCGCGAATCAAACAAAATTAGTGTTTTTTTTTGTTTTTTTAAATAAAAAAGTACACGTTCACCCACACACAACACCATTATTCACCCAAGTTGTCAGCGCAGACTGACTAGCTAGCCATCGCCGAGTCCGGCAATATACCCAGTTGGGCTGGATTCAGACACGGTCTTGCAAAGAAAAGGTGCCGTAGGATCCAAGATGCATGTTTACATACATGTAATCAACGCGACCAGCAAATGACCCATTCCAAGTTGGGAGCTACAGTGTATGAAATAATCAACACTGACTTTTTTTTATTTATTTATTTTTCTCCTGAGGACGATCAGAGCATACTAATCGAAACGTCGAGTTGTACCTCCAGTTCTTTTCAGAACTAATTACTACTCAACTGAGATTCCACATGGTGTCACCGCAATTAGTCTTACTTATCCTCCTCACCATGCAAAGCTACAAGTTCTACTTACATGTATTTTCCCATGTACATGTACCTGTATAATGCAAAATATATTGTTTTGTGTTTTACATGATCCGTGAAACTTGCATCGGATTCGGTTCACTAGTTTTAAAAACAAAGGCAATTTATTTAACACCATTTGCCCCATTCTAAGTTTGACAATAGACAGAGACATTGATATCAGCTCTTGAAGAGGGTTCCTCCGTGGGTTTGTGCACCAATCTATATATAGCACCAAGAGGCCAGACTTTTAAGGTCTTCATCCTTCAAATGCACAGCAAGGCTTGTTGTGACATTTCACACCCAAGGGCTTCATGGTCGTTCACAACAAACAAAAAAACTGGCTGAGGGTACAGTACACCAGGTACTCAGTGTTGTTGGTGTTCTGTGTACAGGGTGGTGTCCCCCCCCCCCCCAAATATACATATACATACATGCATCTTGAAAGGAAAGGGTCAACTTTGGTTGTAACCAGATGGTCAAACTCACAAGTTATTGTCCAAAATCTTACTTTGTGGGTATAAAGTGGGTATACACCAGGAGTGTGATTTGACAAAAGTAAACAAAAATCCTGAAAAATAGGTAGCGGGCCTGGGTCTCCCTTTGGTCTAGAGGACAATGCCCCCTGAACGTTTAATTTTGGAGGATTTACAGACTCTCCACATCCCCACAAATAAGAAACTAGAGGTTTGGATACAAACCAGGCTACTTCGTTTCTTTCCTTGGTGGCCTACTTCACTTCTTTCAAGAAAATTCTGAGGCAAAGAGATTTGTAAAAACTCCTGAAATCAGGAAAAATCCTGAGAAATCACAGACCTGTAAAGTATCAATCATCACGAGAAGTGATTTCGCTTTCCTGAATGCAAAAAAAAAAAGGTTTCCAGTCTCCACACACTACCTCAGACCAGCACATGGCCATTTTTAGTTTTCTTTTTTTTTGCTATGAAACGATGTCCAATTGCAGCCAAAATTGCTGGATCGATTGGAATTCTGCCATGCTGTGTTTCAAACGACTTCTTCCCATACTTTACGATTTTATGATGATTTTCATTGACGACACCACTTCTTTTGTCAGCAGAGTTCACTGTCTGAGTAAACACATGATGTCATGTGTCACATCGACTTTATACAGCTGTGAATCTAAAAGCAGTGGTGAGGTTAGAAAAAAAGAGAATAACATATGATTTGACACTTGCCGATATAATATCTCCTGCTCTGAAAGACAGTGCCGATCTATCGTGAATGCGGCTGTACTCCTGAAGCGCCCTCGCTTGAGATCCACCAATTGAGTCTGTGGAAGAAGGCAAACAGAAAAAAGCCATTTGTCAGCAAAATTACACGGAGCCTTAAATTTTATATCAAACTATTTCTATAAGTCTCATTTGCATGGTCCGATTTTCATTCGGATTTTGACGCATGTATCAACTGGCATCATGTATTCATGAAGTCTTGCACTAGTTCCTGTCGCATGCGACTTGTCAGAAGAAGTTCAACAGTGCTAGTAATTTCGTCACATGTGTAAACAGAAATTGTTTGCAATAAACCTCATGCTTGACCACAAGAGGGTGCCATTTTGGGGTGAAATGAGGTTCAAGACAAGTTATTAAACTTCTAAAAAAAAAATTATACTTTTTGTGTTTTTTTGGGGGTTTTTTAATGAAACTTTTAAAATAAAAGTGTAAGATAGAATCCGTAACATTTGCTCAGAAAATTTGTTTTATTAATGTTTAAACAACATTGGGAAAGAATGTCAAACCCAACCGCCATTTGTACACAATGTCTAAGCATGTGTTTTTAGCAGACGACCAAATGGCCAACATCTCACTGGAGGTGCATACATTCATCGCTCAACATCTCCCAAAATATCGTTTCCAATCCTCACTTGACCGTACTTTCCTCTCCTTAAGTGTGTCCTCTATCAGCTTTTAAAGGAAAAATCTGTGATATTTTGCCATATTTGGACAGAAAAGTGGCGGTTGTATTCTACATTCTTTCCCAAAAATTGTTATGCCCCCAAATTGTCATTAGTATAGTGCCCTCTTGTGTCAAGCATAAGGTCTATACTTGCAGTGACTGTGGATCCCTGGACTTCGCTTCAATGTTTTCAAGTGTGTAAAGCCAACTTATGAGATTGTGATGCGATCGCGACGAGCTGGTCAGGACGCACGCGTGCAATTTCATCGTGCAGTGTGAATGCTTGTTGTAACACTGTTGAATCAAATCGCATGCAAGCGATTTTTTTTTTTTTTTTACCCAATCAATTTTACGATCCTCTGCATGAAAGAAATCAATTGGCACATTGCATTAAAATGCCACGATGTGAATACATCTCCATGAGGACTTCTGTCCAGTATTTTTGGCCTAGAAATGTCTATCTCAGTTTAGTCCTGGAGACACATTTGTGTCATAGAGGTGTGTTACAAATGCAAAACATTTGATTCACAGCTACATGTAATACCACCATGCAGCATAGGGTATATGTTCACATCTGGTAGGACATACCACAAGATCAAATATATACATGTACCATCTGAAATTCTTTGGTTGTAACAACGTTTGGCTAACATACGACCTTCCCCATGACTGTCTCTTAAGAAAAATCTGGGCCAGCCCCTGTGAAGTCCAGCAGTTAACCAATCTAAGTCTCCCAGGCAATTGATCTCTTATGGAATCAGGATAGACCCATTAGGTCTGGAAGTTGAAACAATCTAGTCTCCTGGCAAATAATTCTATCACCCAGAGGAATCCCTCCACCAAGGGATGTCTTCTGACATGTGATTTAACACCAGATCTGATCATGGGGCAGACTAAACAAATGATGTCAGGAGGGGAATAGACTCCTCCCGAATAGAATCCACCTGTTAGTTGTTTTAACCAATTGAAGGGGGGCGAAGAAACACCTGTTATCAATTGACTGTTGTGGTATTCTTGTGGGGATGTGAGGGCAAACGGGATTGTCTTGATTCACATGCAAGATTTACGGCTGTTTTTTTTTGTGGAAATTTCAAACCGGCACAGATCGACCAAATTTGCTTAAAGGCACCTGGAAATAGGTTTTTTATTGATTTAAACAATAAAGTATATGTGTATTAACAATAAACAAATTGTTTGAGTGATTATTTGTCAGGATTTATATGTTTAAAAAAAATATGAAGTTGTTTGGAGGGTGACTCCGCCCATCCCTTTTTGTGACGTCATTCGAGGAAGGATTCACCGCTGATGAAACATCGACCCCCCTCGACGCCCTCGAGAATTGCCTGTGTTTACACACGTGCAAGTAGTGACCCGTGTGGTTTGGTTTGTTATAAAAAAAGGCATTTTTCCGGCATTTTCCCAGCAATGCCGACCAGGTGTATTGCTGCTGGATGCAACAAAACAACTAAAGATGGGGTCAGCCTGCATCTGTTTCCAGCTGATCCCAAATATAGGCGGTTATGGGCAGCGAAAGTCAGGATAACGAGGGCAAAGTGGTCCGGTCCGACGTCGTTTTCAGCGCTATGCAGTGACCACTGAGCCGTCATGTTTGAATCCGGGATGTACCACACATTTGACATGACAAAAAAGTAATTCTGAAACATGACGCCATCCCAACCATATTCCCAGTTAGTGGAAATCTAAGAAGCAACCGAAAGACGTGACAAACCTACAGGAGCATTTGCCAAACGTGAAAAAATCCGGGTAAGTTTGAACTTTGAAGTGCATGTTGTGTTCTCTTTATACATACTATGTACATGTAACGTTATACTACTTTTACTAGTCAGTGTAGGTACCGTTTTCGTAGCACTAGCGGCATTGCTGCACCTATATCGTGAAAATATCCCCGCCTCGAATGACGTCACGAACAGCGCCACCATGTGTCAATGTAAAGGGGGGGCCTATTCTAAAGTCGTAAATACAATAAAACCACTATTTCTGTAACCTTAGTTACTTGTTTATTCACATTCCACTCATAAAAATGTATATATTTATGACAAAAGCTACATTTGGACAAAATACCAGTGCCAGGTGCCTTTAATGCAGGAATGATTATTCACTGTAAGAGCTAACCGTTATTCATTCGATCAATCTTTCAACCCACGAGTGAGTATTCAATTCAACAACTAGCTTTTAGTCACTGCAGCAATCTTTCAACTGATCAATTCTACCAGCGCTAATACCCCCATTACGTTACTCTGAAAACGTTCCGTAAACAACATCTAGAAATTGCTCACTTGAGACCAACACACTGTGCACATCTACAGAGAGGTCTTTTATTTGTCGATTCATTCATGGGAGCTAATTCAAGCACATGGGGCTTAGAGGGTAAATACAACATTGGTATTTGGTAACTGTACAGAATGTTCAAGGGACACTATCATCACAATCAACAGGGAATCAGAGTGCTACATGTACAGTACATGTAGTTTTAGATTAACCCAGTAACTGAAAATAACTTAATAATAATAATAATGTGGACTTATATAGTGCACGTATCCACCAAACTGGTGCTCAAGGCGCATTACATTACCCCTGCTCATCAGGCGCATAAATCATTCCTGAAACCATCTCAGCTCCCTGGGGAGCATACAGCTCAATTGCTGCCATTTCAGCGCATATGGGGCTAATCAAACACAACAACCAACTCTGCCCTCACAGGTACCCATTTACCCCTGGATGGAGAGAAGCAATTATGGTAAAGTGTCTTGCTCGAGGACACAAGCACCCCGGTCGCGGCTGGGATTCGAACCCACATTCTTACGACTCAGCCATCAGAACACAAATCCAATGCACTAAACCGCTCGACCATGGCACTCCATGGCACATCCCTACATGATAAGGTCATATTAGTTGCTGCTGCAACGTCAGTCACTTGAAATCGGCTTGGTAGTTTTAGATTAACCCACCAGCCAGTGACTGAAAATAACATCCCCACATGATAAGGTCATATTACCGTTGCTGCTGCATAAATGAGTCAGCAATTTCCAGTCCCTGTGTTCATCTTAAACTGGGACACCAATTCCATGCCCTGTTGAAAGTCTGCTCTGATCGTGACGATACTGTCCCTTTAATTTAAACCCTTTTCTTTCAAAGAAATATATATCACAGAACTAACCTGTGACATTTTCATCACAACCAGTGCTCTTTTTTTTTGGAAAAACATTGAAAATCTGTTAGTTTTTTTAATACATTTTTATGTTTTTAAAAGTTGCCATGCAACTTTAAAAAAAAAATTCAACATAACAATTGTTGTTTTCTCTAAGATGGAAAGTACTTGAGGAGAAATCATTTCTCAGAATGATTGAAGTATACACCAAGTTTACACCAAGTTTACACCAAGTACACACTAAGTTTGTAGAAAAAAAAACTTCCGCAATTTGATAATCTGGTGATTACCGATGTTGTACACCTTCCCATTACGCCAAAAAAATTTTCCAAATGAGTACAATGTGTAGACCTACATGTAAAATGTGCATTCTGATCTATGTACATACTGATCACATGATTCCGGGATTGAATCAGGTCAGCTAAAAAAGTAAGTTGGGGGGGGGGGGGAGAGCAGGGGCCATGCATGAAAACAATGTACATGGACAATTGACATGCATTTTGACAAAGGCATTTTATACCGTAAGTGTCCTAAACAGGTCAGAATTCTGTGTGGTTTCAAGAATGCTTTCATCGTGGACCGGAATATTTCCTCGCTGATAAAACTGGGTTAACTCCAAACCACAGACGAGTTCCGAGAATTCCAAGAAAAAAATTCCTTCCAGTTTATTATTCACATCACTTAAAATGGTTTACCAAGAGTGGGCTCTTCATCAACACATCTAGATCTTGTCAAATTCAATAGTATGCCCTGTAGGGAAAGTCATACTTAAACAATGCAGAGTGTACTGTGTACTCAAGGGGGTAACCATCTTAAACATGTTGGCATGTACATGTACATGTGTGTGTTAATGTCACCTTAATCAAATAGACAAAGTTCAGTTGTTGAGGGAATGTCCATATCGTACCACAACAAATAACACTGAAGTAAAATGTGTAATAATGCAATGGTTCAAACAGCACACAGGAAAATATGTGTAACCTGTTTAAGCTCAAACTCCCCCTTCCACCCCAACCTTCCCACCCTCAGCCTTCCCACCTCTCCCCCTCCCCCATTAACCCTAACACAGTATGTTTAACCTGTTTATGTTTAACTTCCCCCCACCCCTCCATCTCCATTAACCCTAACAAAGTATGGGTGCGTTTGAGTAGCTTCGCCGGGTGGACCAGGGTCCGACTCTGGAGTGTTCAAGTAGGTCTGACGTCATTGTCGGGGCTTACCTGGGTCAGCCTCAAGTAACCTGCTCACGAAGCAGGTCACTTGAGCCAGATCCGGGTAAGTGACGTGGCATGACGACACTTTGAGAATATTCTGAATTTTTGTTTTCAGTGTGGCAATTTCGTGAAGTTTGACATACACTTTCATCTCTTAAACAATTAATTTGTGAGTGCCTGCCCGAAGGACTAGTGCATTTTAAATGGGACAATATCGTCACGATCAACAAGGCATGGAATCGGAGTGCTAGATTTAGATTAACTCAGTGACTGAAAATAATACCCCAAACGATAAGGTCATATTAACGTTGCTGCTGCATAAATGAACCAGTAATTCCATGCCCCGTTGAAAGTCTGCTCCGATCGTTATGATATTGTCCCTTTAGACATAACTGAGAGCCCTGCACCTATATGTGTTAAGTTCCAATAAACCCATCCCTTCCCTTCCTTTCTCCCACGATTTGCCTTCACCGTGTGTCAGAGTAAAACTCACCTCTAAGAAGCTGCTTGACTTCCTGAGCGGCTCGACTTGGAGTGAATTTATTGACAATATCAAGTGCGGTCTGCCCATGAGAGTTCTTCTTGTAGACGTCTATGCCGCTCTGCAAGGAAAAGTGGCAAAATGTTTGGAGGCGAGCCGAGTAAATAATTTCCTGGTCGATACCGTTTGTTACAAGAATTGAAATTCTGACTTCAACTGTGTGATGTAATTCCTTGAAACAATAACCAATTTCTAGTGACCCGAGTGATTTCTTGGAGAGACCAAGGACGTTCAGTGGGACAAGAATGATGAATTGGATACACCAAATATATATATATATATACATGTACATGCCACCTTAATGATCGATGATAATCCCTGGTTTATCTGGAATAAGCATCTGGAATTGTTTAGAAAAATATTCCATGTACATGTAAAGTTTGACAATTAATTGAAAACTACAGTATTGGCAAAACTGCTTCTATGAGTATGCTTACTCTCTTTGAATCAAGATACACATTGAAGGGAAGGTACAACATTGGTAATGTTGGCCAAACTGCTTCTATGAGTATGCTTACTCTCTTTGAATCAAGATACACATTGAAGGGAAGGTACAACATTGGTAATGTTGGCCAAACTGCTTCTATGAGTATGCTTACTCTCTTTGAATCGAGATACACATTGAAGGGAAGGTACAACATTGGTAATGTTGGCCAAACTGCTTCTATGAGTATGCTTACTCTCTTTGAATCAAGATACACATTGAAGGGAAGGTACAACATTGGTAATGTTGGCCAAACTGCTTCTATGAGTATGCTTACTCTCTTTGAATCGAGATACACATTGAAGGGAAGGTACAACATTGGTAATGTTGGCAAAACTGCTTCTATGGGTATGCTTACTCTCTTTGAATCGAGATATACATTGAAGGGAAGGTACAACATTGGTAATGTTGGCAAAACTGCTTCTATGGGTATGCTTACTCTCTTTGAATCGAGATATACATTGAAGGGAAGGTACAACATTGGTAATGTTGGCAAAACTGCTTCTATGGGTACGCTTACGCTCTTTGAATCAATATTGCACAAACAAGCTGTGAAAATTTGTGAAAATTCATTGAAATTGTATTCATTCGAATGCAGAATTTCCTAAATTACTAATTTCCTGATAACAGAATTTTTTTTTTTTTAAAGGGTTCTTAAAAGTGGCAGCACCTCAGACGAAAATACGCTTTACACCAAGTATTTGCTTAATTTGTTTAAATTTTTACCTTATGTGTAAGGACACAATACTGACTAACTTTCATGGTGCACAAAATGATCTTGATTTTCTTAAATAATTTGACTATTTTGAACTGTTTTTTATTTTAGATAATATTTGTATGTATGTTTAAGAGACAAATAAAAATAAAATAAAGTGTGAATACATGTTGTGTCACTTTTAATTCACGTTTACAAACTGATTTTATTGCCAAAATGGCGTCTAAAAACGGGACATTAATTGAACCAAAGTTTATCAAATCAAACACTTTACGTATCCCTTACTTATTTTCCTCACGATGTGCATATAACTTGAGTAACTTAATGAAGAAATAAACTGGCTCCTAAAAAAAAAAAAAAAGATTTCACGAACCTCAAAAATGATTGCTAAATCTGTGTTCACGTTAGTTACACATCGTGTCCACCAAATCATACGATGTTAAAACGGCCAGATATTTTTTTTACAAAACTCATCCTTACCAAACTAAGCCATTTTTTATTGGGAATAAGCTACATAATCATGGTGTAAACATTTTTTTGATTTGACTTTTATTGTTGGGGACTAGACTGAAAAGTGGACACCATGTAACTTACGTTAACTTTCACACGCCAATCGAGAAAATACAACAGGGAGGAAAATCTACTTGGCACATTATCTCTCCAATGCTATTTTCAAGTACAAGGGTGTCCATTCTCATGACTTCCAAGTAAATTACAACTTTCCACCAATATTTTTGTTCAAAACCCTGTGTCCCATTTTTGTCAACCAGTATTGTGTCCTTACACTTATCTTTAACAGGGGTGTGATTTGACAAAAGTAAAAAAATCCTGAAAATTGGTTTAGCTGGCCTGGGTCTCCCTATGGTCTAGAGGACAAAGCTCTCCCCCCCCCCCCCACCCCCCACGAACCTCCTGGATGTTTAATCCCACACAAACAAGAAACTAGAGGTTTGGACACAATAGATGCTACTTCTTTCTTTCCTTGGTGGCTACTTCTCTTCTTTCAAGAAGATTTTAAGGCAAAGGGAGATTTGATAAAAATCCTGCAATCATGAAAAATCCTGAGACATGACAGGCCTGCATTAAAGTGTCATAACTGAAAGGTAGCATGAGAAAATAGGTTTGGGACACTCGCACATCTTGGCTTTCAATTAAATTTGAGCCAATAAGACATCCAATATATGATTTTTTTGTAACAATTTACATGTATAACTTGTCTAAGGCCCCCCCGAAAATGTCTCCGGTTTCTGGTCACCGGTTGGCTTCAAAATCGGTGCGGTGACACATTTTTTAAATTTTTTTTAGGCCATCTTTTTTTTTTTTTGGCAACAGGATTTGTGATACATTGTATACACCGGGAGCATATTTCCCATACACAAAGTATGGTGGCTAAGAGAGGCCTCACAAATTGGGCAAACGTTCATACCCCTATGTGAAAAATTCGTTTAAAGCACAGCACGGGAGAAATTCCAATCGATCCAGCAATTTTGGCTGCAATTGGACATCGTTTCACAGCAACAACAAAAAAGAAAACTAAACATGCTGACGTGCAGGTTGAGGCGATGCATGCAGAGACCAGAAATCGGAGGCTTTTTTTGGGGGGGGGGGGGGGGGCTAATGTACACGTATATGTTGTTTTATGTACACTCGTAAGCATACTCGTAACAGCTTTGCGAACATAACCCATGTTGTACCTTCCCTTTTAAAAATTTTTAAAGTAAAATGAAGAGGAATTGCTTTTTTTAATTAATTGATAAAACCCTACTCCATTTACACAGCCAACATGTAGCTGACAGCCTTGGGTCGCGCGGGTCTTAATCTTGATGGTTTAATCGGTAACATATCCATGGATACATCTCACCAACGCACGCAGCGTGTGAATAAATGGACCTACATGAACGAGCCAACTAGTCATAGTTCATATCCATGGATACATCTCACCAACGTGCGCAGCGTGTGGATAAATGGACCAGCATGAACGAGCAACTAGTCATAGTTCATATCCATGGATACATCTCACCAACGCGCGCAGCGTGTGGATAAATAGACCTACATGTACATGAACGAGCAACTAGTCATAGTTCATATCCATGGATACATCTCACCAACGTGCCCAGTGTGTGGATAAATAGACCTACATGAACGAGCAACTAGTCATAGTTCATATCCATGGATACATCTCACCAACGTGCCCAGTGTGTGGATAAATAGACCTACATGAACGAGCAACTAGTCATAGTTCATATCCATGGATACATCTCACCAACGTGCGCAGCGTGTGGATAAATGGACCAGCATGAACAAGCAACTAGTCATAGTTCTTAAATTTGTGATTTTGCAATTTTGATTTAAATGAATCCAGATTTGGACAGTTAGTGATGTCAGAAGGCAATGAATTCCAGTCTTTGATAGTTGAAACAAAAAAAGAAAGAATCCTAGAAAGCACGCGCTTTATAATAATAATAATGTGTGGATTTATATAGCGCACGTATCCACCAACTAAGTGGTGCTCAAGGCGCATTATATTATTATCCCTGCTCATAAGGCTCATAAGGCTCATAAATCATTCCTGAAACCATCTCAGCTCCCTGGGGAGTATACAGCTCAATTGCTGCCATTTCTAGCGCATATAGAGCAAACCAACTCTGCCTTCACAGGTACCCATTTAACCCCTGGGTGGAGAGAAGCTGACTTTGGACAAATTTCTGGTTATTCCCTCTCCTGCATCTTGTATTAGGATCTGAGGCAACGTGCGTAGAGACCAGAAACCCGAAGACTTTCTTTATTTGTGGCCTAAGAAAATCATGTAAATCCTCTAATAATGAAATATACCAAATGTGATGATTCCAAGAAAGACACTTCAGTGTTTCGCGATGAGCATGCTTCTGATCGGCGTTGTTTCCGAGCATGATCGAAACATCAAGTTGTCAAATCATCGTTTCTCGACAACAAAACCATCGCATTTTTACAACTTGTTAGATATTTTTACATGGCACTGCCGCAACCATCTCAAATCTTAAATGTATATTCTTAACAACCAAAAGACAACACTAGGCTTGGGCGATAACACGATAATATCGAATATCGCGATATTATTTTTTTTATTCGATTATGATGTCGAGAACTTTTCAAATTATCAATATATCGAATTTGCCAATGGCCATGGTGCACTTGTGAACGGCACGATTCCATGTGTCTCTCAGGTAAGCACTGGCAATTTATTGTGATGCGTGTATATGGGTACATTCCTGTTATTATTGGCTCTAAAGTACTCATGCGTCAAAAAAAATAATCGCGATATTATCGAAAATCGTGATATATGTTTGACGATACATGCATTATCGTGGATGAAAAAAATCAATATCGCCCAAGCCTATTGTGGATGTGGAGCAAACACAAATTTCTTCTACAATACTCACGGCTATAAGTAGTTTCACGACCTCTGATTTCCCGGCTAACGCAGCCTCATGTAGAGATGTTCCATTGGGAGTCTCACGGTTAATATCTATGCCATATTCTAGTAGGACTCTGTCGTAAGGAAAAAAAAAGAAGAAAAAAAAAGGTTCTTGCTGTTAGACTTGTTCTGAGCATGCGGCTTCAATATTTCAGGAAGTGACCGACCCACTTCAAAGAACGAGGCAGTTCTTTGCTTTGAAGTTTCTATGGAATCAGACCCTGGCGGAATTAGTGGCAAAGTATTATATCCTCATTTAAAGCTCAAATCTATCAATATTAACTCCAATCCACTCAATTTTCAATATGTTCTTCACCAACCTTTAGTACATACAAGCCTGCTGTCCTTTTCAAGTAATCTTACAAAATCAACTGTGTGTCACCCAAGGCCGCTGTAAATGTTTGAACATATTAGCATGGCCTGCAATGTATCAATGGGAGACCACCTTACCCTGTAATCTCAGTGGTGTGACAGTGCACAGAAGGGTAACCATAGGAGGCCACTGGCAACAGCTAATGGCTTGGAGTGGCCTGAATGGGTTGTTTCAAAAATTGCACTGATTGTAGGAGGGTTTTAATATGAAAATAGCCCACTTGAATGTTTTGCTTGACATGTTCACAAGAATGAAACAATTTATGTGAGGATTCTTTTTCGAATAACTAATAATTTGTTAAAAACTGAAAAATATCATCCCTTGAATTCAGCAATGGTGGAGCCAAAGGGTTAAAAAGGGAGATATGTTCCCCCAACCCCCAACCCCCAACCCCCCACCCCCTCTCCTTGTTTACTCAATTTGCAATATTTTCCCATGTGTGTGTGTTTCCCCCCCCCCCCCCCCCCACCACCAACTGCCTTATGTTTGGCAGTGTCCCACCAACTCCTTTTTATCATCTTTGATCCGCCTCTGGAATTCAAAAGAAAAAAAATATGCCATCATGTGCCCGGAAGAAAGTCGTAAGGCTCTACGACCTTTTTCCGGGCACACAAAGTACAACTTGTTGTCCCAGCAGAAGGTCGTAAACAATAAAATGGCTCCTTTCGAAAAAAAGTAGGGCATAACTCACTGTTATACATGTATATGTTGCTATAATTACTCCCAAGACATGTTTTTCCATTCCCATGTGGAATTTAACTTTCTTACAATGACTTATAAATGGCAGAAAAATCGACCAAACTTTCGCACTCGGCTTTCTTGAAACACAATTTTGCATATTAACTGCTTACGACCTTTTGCCGGTCCCACTTTCGTTACGTCCTTCTTCCGGGCACATGACAAGGTACACACATGTACTGTTTTCCCTTCATACAAGACCTTACATGTAAAATACACATATGATGTCACTAACCCTTAGAAACTAAATAGCGCCCTCGCTCAGAGTGCAAAAACAAAACAAAAAAGTTACTCATCAGTCCATGTATGCGTGCATACACACAGGATCCCTATAAGTATTGTTTTACCCTCAACCACGGCCTTGTGATGACATATAATACACTTAAGGTCTGTACTGTGTATCTACTTTTACACGAACGTTCGTTAGACATTTGTAATTTTGAAACCAGACCCGCAAGCACATGGAGTGGCCCAGTTTCCTGTGAACTGAAGGCGGTTGTTACTCCAGTCTCCCATAAGGGCTAACGTTTCAAACAAGTGCGACACTGTCCCGCATCATCCAACAAGACAAGGCTGTCAGATTAATTCACCTTCCACTTAATTACACAGTGGGCAGAGGCAGGCCGGACGAAGGGATTTGAGGCAATCCTCAGTAAGCAGATGCCAATGCTAAAGCCAGAGAAGACTGTATGCAGAGCTGATATTATATACATTAGCTGACAGCTTGAATTTATTACATTATTTCACAAACGTTAAATATTTCTTCGGAATTTTGCCCACTGAATTGAGGAATTTTATTGTGAGACCACTTTAACATTGCATGCTTCCACGTGTATTTGACAGACCCAGGCGTCTGAAAATAATTGAAACATGCAAATATGACTTTCCTGGTGGGGGGGGGGGGGGGGGGACACGGGACAGGAGGAATACAAACCTTCGCTTGCTAAGGTGACATCCAAAGTTGTCAACATTTTCAAGGAGCATGTAGTACAGAGAATACTACTTTTCATGCCCCCTCCCCTCAAAATAGTACTTATCAACATTTTATTTTATGCGAATTTATTTTTTCCCCTGTTGTTTATAAATAAACAAGTAGTACATGACTGCCGACCGCCGACCGCCGACCCCCCCCCCCCTCCCCCAGTAATACGCTTTGTACTACTGTGAATATATTGACAACTTTGGACGGCCCCTACATGGACATATCATTGTGTGATTGCAACAAGGTAATTACGCATATCAAATCCCAGTATGCAAAAAAAAAATTTTTTTTAAAGCCTTGATATGGCCATGTTGAAATAGTGCAAGGATTTGATATAAACACCCATGAATCATGAATCATGAATCATGTCTTCTACCGGCTGCTAAATTTGCACTTTTTTTTTGAAGCAGTCGTACTTTTGTCAAAGTCAGCGCCGGAGACCAAACTGTAGACACTGTATCTTGAAAAATACACCCGACATTTTCATTAGTGCTATTGTAGATTGGAGTATGAGCCGGGCCAAGCCAAGGTGTCGTGTTTCACAACCCGTTGGGGATATTATTCCCCCTTCGCTACCAGTCAATAATGTCAGGGGAACAAAAAAAAATCCTGAAGATAAAAATTTCATTTCTGCGTACCCCCCCCCCCCCCCCCATAAAGGATCGAGGCTACAAGGTATTGGACACTTCAAATACCTTGGTGTTGGGTTACATTGATGAGATTAGATTGACAGCAGAGGTACATGTATGACACTTGAGGTGTATTTGGAACGTTCTTGGTTTAAAGAGCCGGTTCGGCATCCTAGCGACAGAAACAGAACAGAGAATATACCACAGCTTAGGGGCGGGCCCAGGGGCGGCAAAAGAGGGAGGCACTGCCGAAAAAAAGGTGAGCCAAATGAATATTATTGATTGATAATACATTTATTTCAATATTGTCCTTGGAAAAGGAAATATACATTGTTTGTAATAAGTTGAAATACAGTATTACATACAGGTATATTAAATATATATCATATTATTACACAAAGGACAACTTATTTAGGTTTGGGTGAAGCAAAAATGCTTTTGTGCCCTAACCTAGGGGCAGACAAGGAGACAAACAGGACAAAGGACTACAAAAACATACAAGTGTGCATGCAGGTGCTAAGACATAAACAATACGAAATAAATTAAGCGTTGGAAGTTATGAATATGCATCAAGAAGTTGTTTCTTTAGTTTTCTGACAAATCTAACTGACCACTGACCACTGACCAGCAATAGCAACAGTGAAATTTTAAGCCGTATATATATTCAGAGATACATGTAGATCGTCTGTGTTTTTTTTTTCACTATTTGTACAACCATTTCAGAATGTTCTCACAATCTCAGAAAGGTTGACTGGACATTCGCCATTCGGCATCATTGTCCAGCTTAACAAAAAATAAAAAAAATAAAAATACACTCGGGTCGGTACTGTGCGAACTAAGGTTTTGCTGATAAATATTTTCCTAGTGAAGATTCGAAAAGGGAAGTGGATGGTTGAAGTATTATATCTGTTGGGAGTTTGTTCCCTTCTACTATGGGTTTTTGGCAGGGAATTTATTTATATTCCAGGTTATTAGTTCCAATATATTGCAAAGTAGTCTCTAATAATTGATCAAATAAATGTGGTCTGTCGATAAATACAAATGTAAACGCAGTCCGCCAGATAACTTCCCCTTATCGTACGTAGCCCAAGAATGGATTCAACTTGGGGATGCAAAAAGGACATTCAACGAACTATGTCTGTAACTGATCTCATTACAAAAACAACGATCAGAGTGCTCTCAATAACTTCCCTCAAAACACTGTCGATATCCAGTCTACTTCCTGAACCCAACATGATGTACTGTTTAATCTTTCCTGGGGTTATCATAACACACTTGACATGATTATCTGATGTACAGTATAACCATCACTCAAAACTATTTCCTTTGATTGTTTCTCAAAGTGCACTTTTCCTGTCGTTCATGCAAACGATTGCCCAATTATTTCCCAAAGGGGCAGCATTGTCACAAATCGGAGCAGACTTTCAAGCAGGACATGGAATCGATGTCCTCGTTTAAGATACAGTGACTGAAAATTACTTGGTCATTTATGCAGCAGCAACGGTAATATGACCTTATCACGTGGGAGTATTATTTTCAATCTAAAACTAGCACTCTGATTCCATGCCCTGTTGATCGTGACGATACTGCCCCTTTAACGTATTGTTTAAAGGGAGTGTACATGTACACCATTTGCAAAATGTCTGTAAATGCATCCATACTTTAAGATGCATTCTTGGATCATAAGGTCCGAGGGTGATGTACAGAAACCAACCAGTGAAAGATTGAAAATAGTGAAATGGGGTGTCGTGGCCGAGCGGTCTAGCTTACCGGATTCAAGTTCTGGTGTTAGCAACATAATGTGGGTTCAAATCACGGCCGTGACACTTGTGTCCTTGAGCAAGACACTTAATCATAATTGCTTCTCTCCACCCAGGGGTTAAATGGGTACCTGTGAAGGCAGAGTTGGTTTGCTCTATATGCGCTAGAAATGGCAGCAATTGAGCTGTATACTCCCCAGGGAGCTGAGATGGTTTCAGGAATGATTTATGAGCCTTATGAGCCTTATGAGCAGGGATAATAATATAATGCGCCTTGAGCACCACTTAGTTGGTGGATACGTGCGCTATATAAATCCACACATTATTATTATTATTATTAAAATGCATTCCGATCGTTTTGCATTCATTTGAATAATGAGGTTAAAGGATCACAAGCTGTGATCCATTTACATTTTCTCAAAAATGACAGCTTATCAGACAGAATAATTCCTCTGGATTTTTGGTACCATCGCCATCTTCACATCAAGTTAAGTTTTTGTTTTTTTAATCAGGTATTTACCAGAGGTAAACACTCCATTTAAATAGATTTTCCAGTCACTTTATACAACGGCAGAGTGATTTGACAAAAGTAAAAAAAGAAATCCTGAAAAATGGGTAGTGGGCCTGGGTCTCCCTTTGGTCTAATAATAATAATAATAATAATAATAATAATAATAATAATAATAATAATAATAATAATAATAATTAGAAATTCGAGTTTGTTTACACAAACTCTAGGTGTTCGGGAGGAAGTAAAGGTCAAATTGGGGTCACCTTTGTGTAAAATTGTTTTGACAAATAACGATCTGTACAATGGTGCAAAGATTGTGAATTTACCTCTTGTGGAAGATTTTGTTTTAAATATTAAACTTTGACTTCCGGTTTAGACAAAAAGTAAAGGTCAAATTGGGGTCACCTTTCTGTAAAATTGTTTTGACAATTAACGATCTGTACAATGGTACAAAAATTGTGAATTTACCTCTTGTGGTTGTTGAGATATGATTTTTTTAAATATTAAACTTTGACTTCCGGTTTGGACAGGAATTAAGGTCAAATTGGGGTCACCTTTGTGTGAATATTTTTCAACAATTAACAATCTATACAATGGTGCAAAAAATGTCAATTTACCTCTTGTGGTTGTTGAGATATGATAGTTTTTAATATTAAACTTTGACTTCCGGTTTGGACAGGAAGTAAGGTCAAATTGGGGTCACTCACAACTCGAGTTTTCATCTACTTGTTAATTTCTAAGTACATGCCAAGTTTCAAGTTCATGTGAAGTTTGCAAGTATGTGTTTTTTTGCGGACAAACGCGGGGTAGAAGAAGAAGAAGAAGTAAAAACCGAACAAAAACAAGAGGTGTTTCGGGCACATACCCGAACACCTAATAATAATAATAATTATCATTTGTAATGCGCCGGTATCCGTCAAAAGAGACGCTCATGGCGCAGTGACACATCAGTGTAAACAATAAAACAAAATACATGGTAAGAACAATGCAATATAAAATTACAAGGAACAATGATTGTAAAAAGGCGGACTGGCCCTGGTCAGGATATGCTAGGCAAAGACGAAAAGCCCTGCATACACAACCATGCAAAACAAGGTTGATTTGCAAAAAAATGTAAACACCGAAGGGATGCTCTTCGCATATTAAACAAAACAAAAACAAAAGGTATAAATACATCATCATAAAAGGCAATAGTTAAACATAAGTAAATTACACATTAAATTTTCATCAAATGAGTTTTGAGAGCAGTTTTAAATGAAGCAAGAGATGGAGATTGTTTGACATGCTCAGGTAAATCATTCCACAAAGAAGGAGCAGCAGCAGCAAAAGAATAATAATAATAATAATAATAATGTGGACTTATACATGTATAGCGCACATATCCACCAAACTGGTGCTCAAGGCGCATTACATTATTACCCCTGCTCATCAGGCTCATAAATCATTCCTGAAAACCATCTCAGCTCCCTGGGGAATATACAGCTCAATTGCTGCCATTTCAGCGCATATGGGCTAGTCAAACACAACAACCAACTCTGCCATCACAGGTAACCATTTACCCCCTGGGTGGAGAGAAGCAATTATGGTAAAGTGTCTTGCTCGAGGACACAAGTACCCCGGTCGCGGTTGGGATTCGAACCCACATTCTGACGACTCAGCCTTCAGAACACAAATCCGATGCACTAAACCGCTCGACCATGGCACTCCACAGGACAAAGCCCCCCCTGAACCTCCTGGATGTTTAATTTTGAACGGTTTACAGACTCTCCACATCCCCACAAACAAGAAACTAGAGGTTTGGACACAATACGGACTACTTGTTTCTTTCCTTGGTGGCTACTTCTCTTCTTTCAAGAAAATTTTGAGGCAAAAGGAAATTTGTAAAAAAATAAACTCTGCTAAGCAATATTTGACAGACTACCAGCCAAAACACATACATTTTGTATGAAAGTTTGGCTGGTAAGTGGTAACCAAAGAAATACGCTACACAAATTTCTGATAAGCAATTTCATCTGCTAAGCATGCTCTGTAAAATTGGGCCCATATCATTAGTATCGGATAACAAACTAATGGGAAGTGTTCACTATAAACTACATGTAAATCAACACTTGTCACATGTCAAATACATTGAGCGATAATTGATGAGACAAGCAGTTTCTTGTGTCTGTGCCAAATGCTCCTAGATATTGTTTGTTGCATTCCTGACATACAGGCCATCAACACATGGCAATTTCATACACTTTCGGTCTGTGCTTATACACGTAGTTCATTCACGCATTCAGAACTCTTCCAGGAATAGCACAACTTTTCAAATATTTGGGACAGCGTTGATACACTCCCATCGACAACAGACATTTACACTGGATAATGTGACATGGAGCTGCCCGAGTTTAGATTTTTAATGCACAAGTCTACAGGAATCAAAACAAGGCTTGTGTCCAAATTAGACTGGTTCCTATTCAATTGGTAATGCTTGATATGGTGATATACGAATACGAATGGGGGGGTCAGAGATTCAGACAGATAATGCTATTTGCCTGGTTCCATTCATCCGATCTAGGCTTCACAGGTTTGTACCATCTCTGGTTAGAGTACATAACAATGATCCTCCACTAAGCTACTTAAATAAAGCACTCCCTACAAACGTCTACATCTCTGGCATTCTCCAGAAGATGATCAGAGTATGACATAAAACACAATAAAGGGGGCCACTTTCCTACCGTCATGTTAGCAGTTTTTCTAATGGTTGTAATTTTTTTTAAATATCTGAAACCAACCAAAAAGAATTTCAACATTTGAATAGACATGCATGCTTATCCTAAAGATAATTTAAGTTGATTATTACTATTATTTTTTTAATTACCCTAAAATTTCCATCAACAAATGGACGGAAAAGGGAGGTAACTTTTTCTGTCCAATTTTTATGGAAATTTGAGGGTAAAAAAACAAATAAAAAAATAAAAAAATACTAGAGATTCAGTGTTTGTTTCGACACAAACTCTAGGTGTTCGGGAGGATGTAAGGTCAAATTGGGGTCAACTTTGTTTAAATATTTTGTGACAATTAACGATCTGTACAATGGTGCAAAATTTTGTAATTTACCTCTTGTGGTTGTTGAGATATGATTTTTTTAAATATTAAACTTTGACTTCCGGTTTGGACAGGAAGTAAGGTCAAATTGGGGTCATCTTTTTGTAAATATATTTTGACAATTAGCGATCTGTACAATGGTACAAAAATTGTGAATTTACCTCTTGTGGTTGAGATATGATTGTTTTAAAATATTAAACTTTGACTTCCGGTTTGGACAGGAATTAAGGTCAAATTGGGGTCACCTTTGTGTAAATATTTTTGGACAATTAACAATCTATACAATGGTGCAAAAAATGTCAATTTACCTCTTGTGGTTGTTGAGATATGATTTTTTTTAAATATTAAACTTTGACTTCCGGTTTGGACAGGAAGTAAGGTCAAATTGGGGTCACCTTTTTGTAAATATTTTTTGACAATTCACGATCTGTACAATGGTACAAAAATTGTGAATTTACCTCTTGTGGTTGTTGAGATATGATAGTTTTTAATATTAAACTTTGACTTCCGGTTTGGACAGGAAGTAAGGTCAAATTGGGGTCACTCACAACTCGAGTTTCATCTACTTGTTAAGTTCTAAGTACATGCCAAGTTTCAAGTTCATGTGAAGTTTGCAAGTATGTGTTTTTTTGCGGACAAACGCGGGGGAGAGGGAGAGGGAGAAGGAGAGGGAGAAGGAGAGGGAGAAGGAGAGGGAGGAGGAGAGGGAGAGGGAGAGGGAGAGGGAGGGGGAGGAGGAGGAGGAGGAGGAGGAGGAGGAGGAGGAGGAGGAGGAGGAGGAGGAGGAGGAGGAGGAGGAGGAGGAGGAGGAGGAGAAGGAGCAGGAGGAGGAGGAGGAGGAGGAGGAGGAGGAGGAGGAGGAGGAGGAGGAGGAGGAGGAGAAGGAGGAGGAGGAGAAGGAGAAGACCTAACACCACCATAAATCACCTCAAATTAGTTCTAGTATAAGCCTGCATGTCCATTCACATGTTGAAACACTTTTTGGTCGATTTCAGGTACTTAAAAATAAATAACAACCATTGGAAAAACTGCTAACGTGACGGATGCAAAGTGGCCCCCTTTATTGTGTTTTATGTCGTATACTGATCGAAACAAGGAGTTTCTCACCAATCATTACAATTCCTACATGTAAGAGATTGCTTACACAGTGCAAACCTTATACACTCACTGGCCATAAGTATTGCAACATTGAAATTCACACCAAAGTTCAGTTTGGAGAACTGTGTTAGAATAATTTTATTTTATTTTATTTACACTACTTAAGACTTCTTGAAAGTGCCTGTGTTTTGAAGTCAATGTTCTTTTTTACTGTTCTTGCTCGGAAACAAAGTCCTTCAATACTTTGTCGGATAACCACGTGACCTGATAATTGCAGCCATCCGTCTAGGCAATGTCTGGTACAAATTCATGTTGCAATACTTTTGGCCAGTGAGTGTACTTCTATAGTAATTCTTCTGCTGATGCAAGTGCCAAAGATATACATGCACAAGTCAAAAACATACAAAGAAATCTATAAGCTCCAACTGACCTATCGCGGCAGAAATGCACACTGCACAAAAAAAAATTAAGACATCAAATAACTACTGCCCGAACTCATACAAATGAATTGTCTAATGGACCTATCGCGGCCGAATGGCGTGAATGCAGCTATAATGAAACAACGTCCAATTCAATCACTTCAAATTTAATACGTAGCATGTGAAAACACTAAGACATCAAATCACCATATCCTTATCCCACTCTTCCAAATGGGTTGTCTTAGGAGAAGTCACAAACGGCATACATATACATGTAAGGTCAACTAAAATGCTTAAAGGGACAGTATCATCACAATCAACAGGGCATGGAATCAGAGTGCTAGTTTTAGATTAACTCATCAGTGACTGTAAATAATACCCCACATGATTAAGGTCATATTACCGTTGCTGCTGCTGCATAAATGAGCCAGTAATTTCCAGTCGATGTGCTCATCTTAAACTAGGACACTGATTCCATGCCCTGTTGAAAGTCTGCTCTGATGCAAAGAAAGATATTTGAAGTGGTGGCTAAAATTCATCCCTCAAATGCAGTACGCTTGTAAGGGAGACACATGTATTTAATAAATACATGCGTCTCCCTACAAAAGAAAACACAATTGTGAAATGATCTGAACTCATAATTTCATGTAGCATCGTCTTGGTGATAACTCAATTAGAACCCTCACATTAGAACACTGCATGGAGTGCCATGGTCGAGCGGTTTAGTGCGTCGGATTTGTGTTCTGATGGCCGAGTCATCAGAATGTGGGTTCGAATCCCAACCGCGACCATGGTGCTTGTGTCCTCGAGCAAGACACTTTACCATAATTGCTTCTCTCCACCCAGGGGTAAATGGGTACCTGTGAGGGCAGAGTTGGTTGTTGTGTTTGATTAGCCCCATATGCGCTGTAATGGCAGCAATTGAGCTGTATACTCCCCAGGGATCTGAGATGGTTTCAGGAATGATTTATGAGCCTGATGAGCAGGGCTAATAATATAATGCGCCTTGAGCACCAGTTTTGTGGATACGTGCACTATATAAGTCCACATTATTATTATTATTATTATTATGGGCCACGAATGCACTCATTGCACTGTGAATGGTCTTGACCTGTTTTGACCAACAGAGGGCAGCAGGCAACCTACATGTAACCCTCCCAAATCATTACCATCTCAACCCCAGACACTCTGTTATCACACTGGATAAAAGCAGCCAGGAGGGAGGTTAACTAAACCCATTTACAAATACAGAGGCGAGCGAGAGAGAGAGAGAGAGGCTACAGAGGGTCTTGAGTGTGTTTATTTGTAGAATCACCCTGTATGCCAAACGCCCAAATACATGGATAACCCCTCTCAATCATCACGGGGAACATGTAAACACATGTACTTGAGTAATATCACACTTGTTTATATTTGGAGTACCCTCTGTCAGTATCTATACATGTAGATCTCATGGCGGGAATAAGCATATGTAATTGTTCAAATATGATGGCCCACAGCAGGCTGGGCATGGCAGGCCGGGCATGGGAGAGCAACACTCGTAACCACTTCATATAGATAACAGACTTCTGGTATTACTTGGTCTACAGTACAAATACACAGTATTACCAATAGTTTGTTTGTTGGAAGGAGAAGCTATTCTTAGCTGACAAAACAATTGAGCAAACCTAAGCAGATAAAGCTATATAGTCTGTGAAAAATATACTTCAATAAAAGCAAATCTTTATCAAACAGGAAGTGAGAGAAATATTACATTTTTTTTTTACAATGATGATAAGCTCATTAAACACAGCTAGTTTCATATTGTGCGTTTCGCACAAATTCCAACCGAGCATTTAAGGAATAATTTCCTTGCCCTATGCAGCCATACCATTGTGTCACAAGGGAAAATAGGAAATCAACTTAAAATAACTTGACCCAAAATAGTTTTGTCAAAAAATCACCATTTCCCACAAGATGTGTTTTCTTTAAACAGCCTCGGATGACCTTATAACTTAAAAGTTCCCACAAGATGTTTTATTGGTGCCGGCTATGACCAATTGTTCCATATGGCTGGCAGTAAATCTGAAATCAAAATATGCCCTCGGTCAACTGTAAAATTGATGAATACACGGCTGGAAGTTCATAAGGGTGACTGGTCGTTGACAATTAACCCACATAATCCAAAGCGGGGTGAATTATGGTTATTAAGTTTTCGCTGTCTGGTGATCATCTAGAGTCATGGGTACCGGGGAATTTGATGCTAGATTTATTACTTTTCAGTTAACTCTAACTTTAAACTGTTGTGTATGGCCTGTGCTATACTGACAAGCTGGGGTTATATCGTTTGAGGGTAGTTTGTGGCACTGGTCAAATGCAATAGCATTGGTCGCTATTGAAGCCAAATCAAAAAGTTCATTTGTCCATTGTAATGGCAACTTAAAAAAAAAATTTTTTTTACGCAATTCGCCCCACACAAGGCCAATGGCCACTCCAAGGTGGGGGCTACTAAGTCATTGAGTTGTTACAACGACTCCACACTGAAGAAACCAGCCCCTCACACCGAAACAAGACAAGTTAATAACCAGCCTCTTCACGGTGCGAATAGGACTGGGAGGGGTAACTAGTCCAGTTGTTAAACTGCCTCTGCCCCTATAAGCAATTATGGTTAAGTGTCTTGCTCAAGGACACAAGTGTCACGACCGGGATTCGAACCCACATTCTGCTGCTAACACCAGAACTTGAGTCCGGTAAGCTAGACCGCTCGGCCACGACACTCCAAAACTGTTTGCAGATGCAATGTTAAAGGAACAATGTCGTCACAATCAGAGCAGACTTTCAACAGGGCATGGAATCGGTGTCTTAGTTTAAGATGAACACAGGGACTCATTTATGCATAATAATAATAATAATAATAATAATAATAATAATAATAATAATAATAATAATAATAATAATAATAATAATAATAATAATAATAATAATAATAATAATAATAATAATAATAATAATAATAATAATAATAATAATAATAATAATAATAATAATAATAATAATAATAATAATAATAATAATAATAATAATAATAATAATAATAATAATAATAATAATAATAATAATAATAATAATAATAATAATAATAATGTGGACTTATATAGCGCACGTATCCACCAAACTAGTGCTCAAGGTGCATTATATTACGGTATGACCTCATCATGTGGGATATTATTTTCAGTCACTCAATTAATCTGAATCCAGCACTCTGATTCCATGCCCTGTTCATTGTGACAATATTGCTCCTTTAAGCAACCAAAATGGCCGAGCGCAGAATGTGTGCTTAGCAGAAAATAGGCTACCAGCCAAATTATCGCGCAATGTACATGTATCTATTGCTTCTGTAAGCTGGTTCTCAGCCCAATTTTGCTTAAGCAATATTTTTCTGCTTAGTGGCTCAATAAAAATGCCTCCTGGTCAATGCCCTAGATATAACCCAACATGATCATCGCTTGTCCAACATGAGCTCGGAACAATCCATCATCGGTACTATGGTGTCCTCGTGTTACATGCAGGCTGCGTGCTCTTCATACCGAGGAGCAAAGGCTGAGTGCTTGTAATGTTTAATGGGTACGAGGTAATCCTAGACGTGAAGGAAATGCCAGTACCCACCCTCTGAATTCATCGCATTAAAGGGCCATTACCGGAACGATTATGGTTAGATCTTGGATCTACTGTGAAAAAGAAATGTGTCCTGACATTAACCCTCCTACAGTCAGTGCAATTTTTGAAACAACCCATTCAGGCCACTCCAAGCCATTAGTTGTTGGCAGTGGCCTCCTATGGTTACCCTTCTGTGCACTGTCACACCACTGAGATTGCAGGGTAAGAATCTCCCATACATTGCAGGCCATACTATTATGTTCAAACATTTACAGTGGCCTTGGGTGGTACACAGTTGATTTTGTAAGATTACTTGGAAAGGACAGTAGGCTTGTACATGTATGTACTGAAGGTTGGTAAAAGAACAAAATTTTGTGGATCGGAGTGGCCTCCATGTGTAGGAGGGTTAACCCATGTATGCTGTACAAGTCTAGGCAAGGGTTTGGAAATGTATAAAACCACTTGCCAGCCGATGTGTAGTGGTTTCGAATTGGAATGCAATCTACACTGTATTTTAGTAACATGTTCTGCACAGTTACATTCCACTTTTCAACAACTGACGGATGAAGGGTTTTTGGTGGGTCTGTCAACCCGTTGGCAAGATGGACCGAGAGAAGGAGGGTTAATAACAAATGATCAGACAAGTCGGTGGCGATGTCGACAGGCCCGGGGCAGCCCCATGGTGACTGGGGGGGGGGGGGGGGGGCAGGGGGGGGCACACACATGAAGATATGTTAATGTACAGTATGCATGAACCATAGTGTCAGTTGGGTTTCTTTTGAACCCCCTCCCCCATCCCAACCTACCAACATCCATCAATGTCTGCAAATACATGTATTTGACACCTGGACCCAATTTCATAGAGCAGCTAAGCCGAGAATTTTGCTAAGCAAATAATTTTGCAAAGCAATATATAAAACAAGACTACCAGCCAATTTACACACAATTTGTATGACAGTTTGGCTGGTGACCAACAAATTCTGCTAAGCAATTTTTTCTTTCTGGTTATAGCAGCTGTATTGAAACTGGCCCTTGGATGCTAACCACCTTACATACATGTACATACATACATACATACATAAGCAGTACATTTTAACATGGAAACTTTATGATTAATAGAGTGCAAGACATGTACATGTATGAATGATGCAGTACAAAGCTCTTCAGGATAGCAATTACAGCATGTCTAGGCAATGTTCCCCCCCCCCCCCCCGCATAACATGTACATGCATATATTGGCGCAGCTTTAATAATAATAATAATAATAATGTGTGGATTTATATAGCGCACGTATCCACCAACTAAGTGGTGCTCAAGGCGCATTATATTATTATCCCTGCTCATAAGGCTCATAAGGCTCATAAATCATTCCTGAAACCATCTCAGCTCCCTGGGGAGTATACAGCTCAATTGCTGCCATTTCTAGCGCATATAGAGCAAACCAACTCTGCCTTCACAGGTACCCATTTAACCCCTGGGTGGAGAGAAGCAATTATGATTAAGTGTCTTGCTCAAGGACACAAGTGTCACGGCCGTGATTCGAACCCACATTCTGTTGCTAACACCAGAACTTGAATCCGGTAAGCTAGACCGCTCGGCCACGACACCCCAAGGGCCCCTCCAAGTACCAGTGCATCTAGAATAAAGGGAAAATATCGTCACGATCAGAGCCGACTTTCAGTAGGGCATGGAAACTGGTGTCCTAGTTTAAGATGAACACAGCGACTGAGAACTTACTTGATCATTTATGCAGCAGCAACGGTAACATGACATTATCAGGCGGGGGTATTAATTTCAGTTACTGAGTTAATTCCATGTCCTGTTGATCGCGACGATATTGTCCCTTTAATCAATAGAATCTGACACAGAAATATTTCAAGGGATGTGTGGTACCATCATCAACTTGACATCAAGTACATGTAAGTTTCATGTAAATCTGGGATCAGAGCCGACTTTCAGTAGAGCATGGAAATCGGTGTCCTAGTTAACCAGTTCGCGTCGGAGGCCGTGTATAGACGCAATTTTTTTTGGCACCGTGGATCGGAGAGCGTCTAAACACGCCATAGGAAACTCCGGAATATTGGTATGCATGCTCGGTTGAGCCACCCGTGTACGGTGACATGCTCGGAAGACGTGGCCACCCGCTGTGGAAGCTTCCATTCACGGTGTGTGTGGGAAAAATAAACCCGCACAGGGGCCCAGAAAATCTTTTTTATTCCCGACACGAACAGGTTAAAGATGAACACAGCGGCTGAGTACTGCTGGCTCATTTATGCAGCAGCAATGGTAATAACCTTATCACATGGGATAATATGTTCAGTCACTGAGTTATTCTAAAACTAGCACTCCGATTCCATGCCCTGTTGATACTAGTGACGATATTGTCTCTTTGAAGATCACTGTATCCAATTTTATTTGAAACGTCTATATAAAGAGGATCCAAAATGTGGGACCTCAGCTCCCTGTTGGGAAACATACAACCAATGACGCGCAACCTCATTTTGGCGCTACAGGACTGACCAAACACATCACCCATCTCTACCCCTCACCAGGTACCCATTTATACTCCTGGGTGATGAGAAGCAATTACAGTAAATGTGTCTCGCTCAAGGGAACACAAGCACCAAGATCTAGCAGCCAGAATTCGAACCAACATTCCGATGAGACGGCAATTCAGGACACACACTTCGATAAACTGAACTGCTTGGACATGCCAGCAGCACCCTGTTTAAATTTGTCTCTCATGAGTATTCAATAGTATTCAATAGTGGAATTGTAACCAGGTTTAACCCTCCTATGCCCAGGCTGAAATTTGGCCCAGTCAGCACGGCACTCACAGTCAGCACGGCACTCACAGACAGTCACTTGAGTATTTTTGGTTGCATTGCCAATTGGTAGGTCAATGGTCAAACCAGAGTCACACAGAGCTGTGTATGTACTGTCCAGTGGTTTTGGTTTGACCTATCCTAGCCACATGTCCTTGCATTTATTTGAGTGCACTGCACAAAGTCAATGGGTTGGGAGTTACATACAAATTTTGAGTGTATTTGAGTGCACTGCACAAAGCCAATGGGTTAAGAGAGACATAAACATTTTGAGTGTCTTTGAGTGTTAAACCTATAGGAGGGTTTTAATACACTATAATGTTATCGGTGTATCTCATCAGACACACTGCATGTCGTTTTTTTTTTTAACCACAGACCCTCGGCAAGTATGTACTGGTCTTGCTAATTTCAATTTATTGAGGGAGAAAAAACAACATTTGAATTGCAAATTCCCTAAAGCTGGGCAAAACATGACTGGTGTGATAAGTGGCACCAACTGCCAGTACCTCATACATACATGTAACTCTTGTCCTTTGACGACCCCTAGATGACACTGCCACAATATTGATATTTCATAGAGCACTCCAGGTGAATGAGCAGTGAGGGGGGTCGAAGGTCAAATACGCCTGTCAGTGTCATTCCAGTTAAATGGGTGAAGTGTTAGACTTGATTCCAGTCACCGAGGGGGTCCAAAGTACATGCACACTGTTAGCTTAAAACGTACGTCCATGTGGGAATCGATAAGAAAGTGCCCCCCCAAAGGGAGAAATAGTTTTGCCAACGGGGAAGGGCAAACTGAACATGCTAGACTTTTCCCCTGGTGCACACTTCATGTGCTGCTCTTATTACGAACCCTACATCTACACTATCCATCACCAAAAAAAAACACCAGCAAGCAAAAGACTTTGAATCAAGTCTACTCTACAGAAGTTCATGTATAAAAGAAAGATAGAAAGCAAATCTATACATGTACCTTAGTGACACTGAAGTGATCTCTGAATACAAACCAGGGTCCTTCAGTATGCAGGATCGTGTCAAAGCTATCTTGGAAAAAGTTTACTTGCCTTAATAAGGACAAAGGCAACTCAAAACAAATACCTACAGGTACATATTCAACTCATTATATTTATCATTTCAAAACATCATACACTGTATATGATCAGTTTAACCAGTTCGCGTCGGGAATAAAAAAGTTTTTCTGGGCCCCTGTGCGGGTTTATTTTCCCCACACACACCGTGAATGGAAGCTTCCACAGCGGGTGGCCACGTCTTCCGTGCATATCACCGTACACGGGTGGCTCAACCGAGCATGCATACCAATATTCCGGAGTTTCCTTTGGCGTGTTTAGATGCTCTCCGATCCACGGTGCAAAAAAAAATTGCGTGTATACACGGCCTCCGACGCGAACTGGTTAACATCAAACTTACTCGGTGCAAAGTTGATGATGGGATCAAACATCGCTAGAAATATTTCTCTCTCTCAGGTGCTATCAATTTTATTAGTCAAATTAGTCGGAAATAATTTCCTATATGATTTTTCTTTTTTTCATCCAAAGACAAAAAAATCCACATTGGAAAGAATACAAGCAATCATTTAAATGGACAGTATCGTCACGATCGACAGGGCATGGAATCAGAGTGCAAGTGTTTAGCTTAAAACAGTGACTGAAAATATTACCCCCACATGCAAGGTGTTAGCCAGGATTTAGAAACAGGGTGTCCAATTTTGATGGAAATTCCAAAACAGGGTTTCCAAATTATTCACTTGCAATACTTTTACAGTACATGTAAATAACAGATGAAACAGGGTGTCCCAAATTGAAAACAGGGGTGTCCAAAAAAGACACCCAGACACCCCTCTGGCTAATGCTATGCCCACATGATAAGGTCAAATTACCATTGCTGCTGCATAAATGAGCCAGTAATTTCCAGTCCCTGTGTTCATCTTAAACTGGGACACCAATTCCATGCCCTGTTGAAAGTCTGCTCTGATCGTGACGATACTCCCCCTGTAAGCTATTTTCCCCTTTCACAACACAACGAACTAAAGCTGAATCTTTCACAGGTTGGTTTTTATACAGACAACGCTTGATTCTTATTTACATCTAAGTATAGATGCGTTTTATAGGGACATATGTGACCGGCTCCACAAAAATGGGTATTATGGGACAAAATTTTAAAATTGAGTTACATACATAGCTGAATTGGTTACATTATAAGCTTTAATTTGGTGTAGGTTTGAACCCTGTGGCATTTTGCATTCTGGAGATATACTGATTTTTGCATATTCATATTGTACAAATTAACGGAAGTGCCTTCAGAGATACAGCCCTTTAAACACAGCAAGTGGAAAAAGAAATGAGCTAAGAAGAAACTCTCTTGAATGCCCATAGCAACAGTTATGTTCCTTTTGAGCTCCTTTAGGAATGCTTGTGCAATATCAATTTGAATTATCAAGCATCTTGAAGTATTTTTTCAAATATTTTTGCTAATTTGCATAATGTGTAAAATTTAAACTTTTGTTTTTTCATCTTTACTCATCAATAATATTTCTGTAAATAAATTATGAAAGTATTGATATAATAGAAGCCAATAAACCAACAAAAAAAAAAATCACGTTGTGAATTTTTTGTTCACCCTCTCCACATAGAACAGCCCTTTATGTAGCATAGCGTCCCTTCATACTCTTTTTCGCAGAGCGGGTCACATATTACGAAAAAGTGTATAATGGCTTTAAATCATAAACCTAGTCTCGTATTTCAGTTTGTGTTAGGACGGTTAACCGACCGAAACTGCATTAACCGAAATAAATATTTTAAAAACAGGACCAAACATTTTGGAAGAATTTGCTGACCATTCTGTTGTTCTAGGGTTATTAACCCTCCTACTATTGCTGCACTTTAGTGAGAAGTTGCTACAGAGGTCAAAACCAGTCAACTGCCTTGTTTTGACTGTTGACCCAAAATGTGCACACAGGGGAATCTTTTACTGGTTTTGACTGTCATTTTGACCACCCTGAACAATACCAGACAATGCTTTTACCAGTCAAAAACGGTCGACTCATTTTGACCTGGGAATGTGCTTACTGCACGTAAGGTTTGACAGTGTTTGACTTTTTAAGTGCACTAGATATACCTTGGCAAGTATATCAACATTTTGACTGATTTTGACCTTTGTAGTAGTAGGAGGGTTAATCAATCGTTACTGCAAGTTTATTGATACTTTTTGATTGAAAATGTACACATATTGTTCCATTTGCTGACTATCTAGTTTGTGTGGCCGTCAGGTGCTGACTTTTGGTTAACCAGTTAACGGACCGTGAAAGATTTGGTTAAATGGTTAATTTAACTAACTGGTAAGGGAGGAGGGCCAAAGTCATGGTACAGCCAAGCCTTTGAGAAGCCTGGCCAGGCCTAGGCTACCTGGCCTCCTAATTGTCTTTTGTGAGTCCTAATCCTGTAACAATACAGTACCTGCCAATCAACATAACCTGGGCTTCTGGAGGGCCTAGCCCAGGCAAGCAGAGCTCATTATATAGGCCAGTAGGCAGGGGAAAAGCCTGGGCCTGGCCGGGCTTCTCAAAGGCTTGGCCGTACCATGACTTTGGCCCTTGTCCCTAACTCCTAGCACTAACTTAAGCCCTTGACTTTCTACAAATCAATATCAGTCAGTTGTACACTTTTCATTGTAGTGTACTGTACCAATTTTGATGTTAGGGAAATAAAGAAACTAAACTGAAGTAACCACTTTAATGTTTCACAATCATGTTCTGCCTGCATACCGAAAATGAAAAAAATGTATTTCTGACTGAATGTTTGGGTGCAAATTTAATTTGTTGGGCAGTGAGGCCGATACACGTACGGTATGTTGGCCACATGTGAATTTCAATCATGTTTCGCCGTCGTCCATGAACAACACGGCATTTCATTTCTGCATGTTTTTGGGTGCACTATGGCATTTATCAGCAGGAAAGCTAATCAAACCTCCATAATTACATGCACTATAAGCCTACACACGTGGGTCTATGTGAATTTCAATCATATTCTACCACCGCCCATAAAACAACATTGGCATTTTAATTCTGAATGTTAAGGTACGAATTTGAATTTTTATGTGTTTTTTTGTGGTCGTGTTTAGCTGGTCTCCCCTTCACATAGGCCTCAGTGCGTTATGGAGATTTTATGGAGATATGATTCCACAGTGCATACATGTACATTATATATAATAATATAGGTGCACAACCTGATTATCCTCTCTGTTCACACATCACTAATTCATTTATGTCCACCTGGGGGGTTTCCTTAAAGGGGTATTCCAGCCACGGCTGGTTTGGTTCTATTGCATTTGAAGAAATACAAGTTGACAAAAAGACAAGGTGGCAAATATACACGTGTCCTTTGGGATCAAGGTTCCTCTGAAGTCCTTGGCTAGTCCACATAAACAATTGGAAAAGGAATTTGAAATTTCACAAGTTGTCCAAGACGAACCCTAACTACCCCAAATCCTCCAGAATCCTTCTCCTGGTTTGGCCTGATTTTGATGGATTCAGTACTCCACAGTATAGCCCAGCGATACAGAGCATGTAGCCATGTATACCACTTCCATCAAACTCCACCGGCTGCTTTTGTTGTATAGCCAAGCCATGGATGCTTTGCATTTGCCACTGTACCAATTCCATCAAACTCCACCCCGGCTGCTTTTTGTTGGATTCAGGACTGTGTATAGCCAAGCCATGGATGCTTTGCATTTGCCACTGTACCAATTCCATCAAAGGCTGCTTTTGTTGGATTCAGGACTGTCTGTGTATAGGCTGCAAACCTTATCCATGTCGTCTCGGATCTGAGCGGGATTCAAACCCGGATCAAAAGAGGCAAAAAGGTACCATTATGCCAACCATGACTGGGAAATTACAAGACGAATGGAACACAGCATCAGACCTGCAGGTACCACGGGTGTGATTTGACAAATGTACAAAATCCTGGGTCTCCTGTTGGTCTAGAGGACAAAGTCCCCCTGAACCTCCTAGGTGTTTAATTTTGGACGGTTTACAGACTCTCCACATCCCCACCAACAAGATACCAGAGGTTTGGACACAATACAGGCTACTTCTTTCTTTCCTTGGTGGCTACTTCTCTTCTTTCAAGAAAAGTTTGAGGCAAAGGGAGATTTGTAAAAAAAAAAATCCTGAAATCAGAAAAAAAAAATCATGAGAAATCACCGGCCTGGGGTTATTGTGTAACGCCGAACCCTACATGCAAATACAGCATGTAAATGTACCGTGGGGCATCAGACAAAATAATACCACATGCATGTTGAAAACTTTCATGACTGACTGACCTGACATTGGATATATGTGACAAGACTGACGCCGTTTAGAAGTACATTCAGTCCAATCACAACAGTCTGGCCAACACCTGACACCAAACGGCACATACCATGCATCAATACACCTGTTGAGCTAGTCTTGAAAATTCACACCCCCCGTATACCTAGGCTCGCCCAAGCGTTGATACCCATTCCTGTGTCTCAATTGTCCTCCCTGCTTTGCTCTATGGTTCGTGGAAACACCTTCGTCTGTACGTACAGGTAGAGCAACTGCTGACGCCCATTCACCACACACGAGTCGCCAAAACGCTGTGAAACCCGTCCCTCCCACTTTCCCACTTTCAGGCAAGTTTGCTCGAGGGCGGGGTGTCGGTTGGCCACCCAGGGATCACAGTGCACCGTACAATCAATATTCGTCAGACTTAAAAACTTGCCCTCTCCGTGAACAGCTATACAAACAGTGCGTGATCGGATGGTCTGTTTTAGTGTCTCACTCGCTCATCCCAGACTTGCCTGCTGGCTGGAAATAAGGCCAGTGTTTAGGCTCTGTCTGCCAAAAAAGTAGCACTTTAGCCGTGAAGATTCCATTAATTATATCGAGTATGTGCACACCTCTACCCTGAAGGCAGACACATACATGTACATGAACATAAATATTCAGCTAACAGAGACTTTACATAACTGAAAATAACTGTTTTGAGACAACTTTGATGAAAACATTCAACTTTTTTCTTTTTTTTTTTGGTTTCTCTCTTTTCTTCTTTGATTTCCGTTTCTTCCAGAAGGCTATAGATAAGGTTACCACATTAGCATTTTTTGCCTCGCTTGCGGGAAAAGTCTCCCGAGTCCCAAATGTCATTAAAAGTCCCTATACGCTATTGGTATTCTCAAAAAGAAAATCAATAAATAAAAAAAATAAATTATCACAGATTTACAAGAAATGAATTTGGTGTAAAGTTGAGTGGAATGATGGAATCAAACATCCCTTGAAATATTTTTTGTTCTACAGGTATCATTTGAGTACACTTTTAACAATCAAATTATTTCACAAACAAATGTTTAGTTGGAGGTGTTCTGGTAAATTTCACATATGAAGGCATTTTCACTCTTTTCCTATTAACGAACACAACAAATTAAAATGAAAATTTCACAGGTTGGTATTGTACATTTACACTACTCTTACGCCGTATCACTTGTTTCTTACAAAGAATTGATGCATAATTTACAGACATTTCAACAAAAGTGACAACCGGCTGAAAAACCAAACTTGACAATTTGACCCTGTAAGGTAAAAAATACCATTGCTTCTCGGCAATGTTGGACACCAAAATGTTAATAAATAACTCCAGCTTGATATCAGACTAGGAATGCATACACAATGCATGTGTGTGTAAAGGCCACGTGGAATGCACGTACCATAAGCAATTATATCTCAACATGAAATACTTCACTCTGAGTTTCGAAAAGCAAAAAAGAAAAAAGAAAAAAAAAAGGTTGTTGCACAGTAAAGTGTTGATCACTCTACTTCTGAACTTGAAGGGAACACATGTCCTTATGTTCACTTAGTTCCACAGTGGATGGCAATAGATTTAAAGAGAAGTTATAACATTAGTATTTAAGTAATATTTGTAGCTTTGCATGGTGAAAAGGCTATTAGTAAAAGACTCTTTGTGGTGACACCGCATTACACTGGTCAACAATTTTTTTAAAGTTGTCTGCTTCGGAGATAAAATGTGCTATTTATTATGGATTTTGATGTGCTGAATTCAAATATGACAATTAAAATTGCTGATTGGCTACTGTTTCCAAGATATTTAAGTTTACATTTTATGTACTATGTATATGGTGTACATAGCAGATTTTTAATCATGAATTGTAAACCTAGGTCTTTTCATGTGTTTATGGTTGTTTCACTTGATATTATGTCACCTGCCCTGTTTATGTAACACTTACTATGTATCAGTTCATAGTTCAGTCCTTATTCAGTGTCTACTCTGCACTTCTTGGCTTGTCTCTTGTAGTCATTAAACGGTACCATATCTTGAAAACTAGAGCCAATCAACAATTTTAAGCATCATTTCCATTCTCAGTGACCCATAATTAGTCAAGTTTGACTTCATTTGTTTCGGAAGCATTTTGGCTGTAGACCAGTGTTATTAGTAATTAGTATTAAGCTTGGGCTACAAACACAATGATATTGAATATCGCAATACCTTTTTTATTCGATTACTATATCGAGAACTTTTCAAGTTATATCGAGATATCGGTAAATCGTGATAAAATAAAATATATCGCGATGAAAAAAATATACATCGGGATTTTAAAAAATGTAACACGATTAAAACAAAAAATTGCGACTGTGAGTCAAGTCAGAAATTCCATGGAAACAAAATTAGGCCAGTTTTTTTCAGCGTTCGGAAGTGAGAAACAAAAGCGAACTACTTCAGTGAGATGTTCGGATCACACAGGAGCCGCCCCACAAATTTGCCAATGTCCATGGTGCATCCGCGAATGGCACAATTTCATGTGTCTCTCAGCTATTAAGCGCTGCTGATTTATTGTGACACTTGGGTACATACATGTGCTTATCAGCCCTAAAGCAATCATACATGAAGGAACAAACAAAATTGCAATACTATTGAAAATCGCGATATATGTTTGACGATACATGTATATCGTGGATGAAAAAATTTATGTCACCCAAGCTTAGTAATTAGTTCTGAAAAGAACTGGTGGTTACAACTTTTCAGAACTAATTACTACTCAATTGAGAATTTCACACGGTGTCACCATGAATGTAGATCAGACTTTGCACTGAACAGAAATAATAATAATAATAATGTAGACTTATATAGCGCACGTATCCAACAAACTGGTGCTCAAGGCGCATGGCATTATTACCCCTGCTCATCAGGCTCATAAATCATTCCTGAAATCATCTCAGCTCCCTGGGGAATATACAGCTCAATTGCTGCCATTACGGCGCATATGGGGCTAATCAAACACAACAACCAACTCTGCCCTCACAGGTATCCATTTACCCCTGGGTGGAGAGAAGCAATTATGGTAAAGTGTCTTGCTCAAAGACACAAGCACCATGGTCGCGGTTGGGATTCGAACCCACATTCTGACGACTTGGCCATCAGAACACAAATCCGATGCACTAAACTGCTCGACCATGGCACTCAAGAAAGCAGAGACTTTTTTTTTTTTTTTTCATTTATTCATTTATTTATATTACATGTATTTCTGTATTATTATTATTTTATTGCCTATTGCATGATATAAACGACTACATGAATGTACCTTAGAAACCCAAATTTGGTTTTGTAATTACATGTGCAATGTACATGTATGTACTTGTGTTGTTCGGCAAACCATCTTACAAATTGTATTTCTAAATGTAGATTGTCCACTGGCAAATTTTGAGTGCATTATAACGGCAGATGCTATTTGTCTGAGACGTCATTGCAGTGAACGATTGTCGCTTTGCATCGCTCAGGAAAATTCTAAGAAAATTTCATGATTTGCTATTCAAAATTGGCAATTAAATAACCTTTTTTGTCTAAAATGTTCCCACGCAATAGTTTTGAACGAAAATCATTCCCTGTCATGGGCGGAACTGAGCTATAGACGAATTTCAAATTGACCCAGTCTGTGCACTTCCGCATTGAAACCGAGGCACTCTGTGTCAAGTCACAGCACCGATGCGAGGTAGACAATAGAACGACTCATGCTCTGCCATCATACAGCGCATGCATCAACACTGAGAGCCTCGTTATCAAACCCGGAAGAGCGCAGATCAACGTTAATTTCGTCATCTTGGGATTTGTTTATTGTAGATGTATTTTATAAATCTTACAATGCATCAAACTTTTGTGGAAAGTTAACCTTCCAACAATCAGTGCAATTTTTGAAACAACCCATTCAGGCCACTCCAAGCCATTAGCTGTTGCCAGTGGCCTCCTATGGTTACCCTTCTGTGCACTGTCACACCACTGAGATTACAGGGTAAGGTGGTCTCGCATTGGTACATTGCAGGCCATACTAATATGTTCAAACATTTACAGTGGCCTTGGGTGACACACAGTTGATTTTGTAAGATTACTTGGAAAGGACAGCAGGCTTGTATGTACTAAAGGTTGGTGAAAAACATATTGAAAATTTAGTGGATCGGAGTGGCCTCCATGTGTACATAAAGTGTACATTGCTTTGTGCATGGCCATATACCATGTGCAGCAGGCATGAATGATAAATGTACTTATTTAATATGTATGTACTGTACTGTACTGTACTGCATCATCCTTGTAAACAAGATCCCACATCGTCAATAAATTTAAATGTCACGAATTCCCAATATGGACTGTGGAGCTATCAGTTATTCCATTGTGTGGGCAGATAGAACACTACCTTCCTTCAGAAAGATAATAAAGTTTGTTTTTTTTGATGATAATGTAGATTGTCGGAAAGGCCGCAGAGTGTGACGGTAATGATGACATTTCACCATGATTTCCATTTGCATTTTCAAGTATGTTTGTCCTCCCTGGAGGCTCATTGATGAGGGACTTTTTGCACGTCCCCATCTTCACAAAGAGATAATGTGAAATGATAACGGCTCGGAGGGACAAACACAACCAGCGTGAATTAAACTCACTGATAGGTTTCCAGGCTATACAGCCATTCTCCTAAAATGTTCACATTATAGATATGACTGGGGGAAAAAACCACCAAAAAGCTGGGTGCAGGTGAAACAGTTTGTTTTATCATTGAATAAAAAAAAGGAATAAATGTATTTATCTATTGGTGAAATTCTTGCATCGGGAGATAAACAATTGATTGAATTTTGCCCTACACCGACGTGTAGGGCAAAATTAAATCAATTGTTTATCTCCCGACGCAAGAATTTCACCAACCTATATATATCGCGGAACCCGCTGCTATATAGGATTCTAGTCAGCCAATCGTCATCGGGTAAGCTCGGTGGTCGAGAGGTTAAGACGTCTGCACTAGTAAGCAGGAGGTCATGGGTTCGAATCCCGCCCGAGTCGCCTGTGTAGTTTTTTCACAGACACTCGGAAAACACTGAGTGTACAGTGCTATACACACGTCGGTGTAGGGCAAAATTAAATCAAATGTATTTATCAATGATCTTGTTTATAAATGTGTTGACTGTATGAACTAATTATTCTGAAAGTAACAGGAAGTTACAGATAGTGACAAATACGCAGCATTTCACATGCTCCATAGATCATTATTAAGGGGGTGGCCATCTTAGTTTTCTTATAGACATGTACACATCTCTATGGGAATCAAAATGAGGCTAGCGTCCAAAATAGACTGGTGCCTTTCAAAACGATTTTTTTCTGTATTTTGTTAATTGATCAGCAGTCAAGGAACCATACAAACTATACAATACTATACATGGATTTTTCATGTACCTGTAGGTACAGACGCCCTCATTATTACGGTACATGCAGTTAAAAGTTGGCTCTCCTTTGTTCAAAGAGATCCAACAACGAAGTGTATTTTTATGGGTTCCTCAAAAACAGATGTGGCAACTCTGCCATGGTACATACATGTAGGTGGAAAAATACAGCCTGGAGAGATTCTGGATGGATTTGCACAGTTGATTTCCAAGCAAAAGGGGGGCGGAGGGAACATGCTCCTCCCTCTCTTCCAGATCCACCAATAAAATATGTCACTCCTCTGACTTGTCATCACCAGAAAAAGGCCTCATCCAATGCTGCCCCCACCCCACCCCCCAGGCTATGGGATTCCCTTCCAGCAGATCTTATAGAATATCAAGACCTGGCTCTCTGTGTACACACAGAAACTTAAGACATGAACAGTACCTGCCCTGCGTTCACACAAGTATTTACCCAAGAGTAATGCTTGATTTTTGCCTTGGATCTAGACCCGCAGCGCCTTTGAATGGTCTCCAGATTAAAAGCTGGTTCCTACGAAAGTGAAGCAAATTACTGCGACGTTAACGATGAAATCGCACTCTTCCACCATAGTTGAAGTCGTGACATAAACTTTGCTGATGTATAAACTATGAACTGGCCTTTAGGCCAAAAAAAGTCTCTGGTTTCTGGTCACAGGTTGGCTTCAAAATCGTTGACGCGTTTTAAAAAAAAAATTGTATTTGTTTTTAAATTTTTTTTCACCAACCAGTGAAATACATGATGCAATTATTCATGTCAACGCAGTTATTGGAACCAGACCCAATTTCCCATACACAAAGTATGGTGGCTAAGAAAGGTCTCGCAAATCGGGCAAATGTTCATACCCCTACATGTACATGTATGTGAAAAATCTGTTTAAAACACAGCACAGCAGAATTCCAATCGATCCAATTTTGGCTTCAACTGGACATCGTTTCACAGCAACAAAAAAACAAAAAAACAAAAAAACAAAAAAAAATCTAAAAATGCCGAAATGCAGGTCTGAGGCACCACGCGCGGAGACCAGAAACCGGAAACTTTTTTTTGTTTGGCCTTAGTGTACTTTAGAAGTTCTGTGGTGTTATTATTATCAAGAAATCCCCCGCCCCCCTTTCTCCTCCCCCTCCTAACCCCACCCCACCCCCCCCCCCCCCTCCCCTTCCCCAAAAATTACCTAATGACGTCACTGTGCCCGTTCTTGGCAGCTAGATGTAGCGGTGTGTGAATGCTGACTCTGGTCCTTGATGGAATATCAAGAAGCGCTGTGCACTGATTGCTGTTCATCAACACCTGCACGACTTTGAGGCGACCAAACTCGGCCGCAAGGTCCAGCGCCGTCTTGCCGCACTTGTTCTTGATGGTGGGGTTGGCTTGGTACTGGAGCAGGGTCTCCACCTGCAAGAGGATTGTAAGAATTGAGAAAGGTTTGGTAACAATGCAGTAAAGGGAAGCTCAGGAGGTGGCGTTGTCTAACCAAGGGTTTCCTGATTGGGGTATATTTGTATCCTCAGGAGATCAGGGTTTCAATCGGGATAAAAGTATATCCCAGTTGGGATAGTATAGTTGACAAGGACCCCCCCTTGAGCACAAGTTATCATTCAGGCCTTGATCTAAGGGTGTAGGGGCTTTTCAATTAAAAAGAATACAAAATGTCTATAGGAACATTTTAGGGGTCACATTGAGATATGGAGGCAATTACCCGAATTGTCCCCCACGATTTTCTAATGCTTCCAGCCAGTTATATACACTGTACATGTACGTACTTCATGCGAATGCAAAACCAAAGCAAACATTTTTGATGTCATCAGTTTACAGCACTTGACTTGCAGCAATTGCAATATAATCAACCCAGGCGAATCAATCATCACGATTCTCGGCTATTGAAGTCGCAATTCATGTTTATACACACATATGTCTGTGTATACATAGTCAGTATTATTTGTGTACAACGTACATTTACAATCATTACAGATTTTAAAGTATATTGATTTTTATCCTACTTAAAGGAGTGCTAGTTTAACTCAGTGACTGAAAATAATACCCCCACCATGATAAGGTCATAGTACCATTGCTGCTGCATAAATGTGCCAGTAATTTTCAGTCACTGTGTTCATCTTAAACTAGGACACCGATTCCATGCCCTGTTGAAAGTCTGGTCTGCTCTGATCGAGACGATAGTGTCCCCATTAAGAAAATCTTCTTGCAGGGATTTCTCATTGGACGTTCCACAGTGAAGTCAAATGTGATATCAAACACATATAATCCTCATGATCATACAATCCTGGAAGTCTAGTGCTTTTATCAACAACAACAAAAAAAGTAATAAATTTCAAAAACATGTATGAAGAAAAACACACACGCACACAAAATGCAATTTAATTTTTCAATATGGTACCATAAAATAACAGCAACATACATGTACATGTAATAGGCCAAAAAAAAAGTGGTCATCGGTCGGCTTCAAAATCTGTGCGGTGATGCACTTTTTTTCCTGCCATCTTTTTGCAAATACGTGATACATTGTATACGCGGGGACCAAATGTCCCATTATACAAAGTCTGGTGGCTAAGACCAAGTTTTGTATTTGTGTGTACATGTATTTCCCCATTGAGAGGGGATTCAAAGAGGTTCATTATGGGGGACTTCAGTCTGTAACAACAAAAGTGTTTGATCGTCATAACATCTACCACAAGAGTGGTGGCACAACTATGGAACAAGTACACTGTACATGCACATTATATACACATGTACATGTACATGTACATGTACTTGCACTTCAAACCGACTGAGGACTTACATGTATAACGTGGGGACGAATAGGTCCTCAGTCACTGGATCTTTGTTTTCAGAGGTCCTCGGAAGGACGTAGTGTACAAAACCAATGGAGATTGCTTCAAAATATCCAAATACAATGGGAACAATAGAAGGGAACAGTAGAGGTCCTCAATCGTCTAGGAGAGCTTGATTGCTTGGGCCAGTGTAAACATTATTCGTCTTGTAAATATTATGAATGATTATACCATTCTTGCACTGCAGACCAGTGTTTTTTTTCTTAATTAAAACACTGCTAGTTTGGCATAAACCGGACATGTATGTTTGTTTTTTATACATAATGACTAACTACATGTAATATTTATTAAAAAATGGTACTTTATTGACACACAAAAGCCTAGGGAAACCTACCAGATGGTTTCTAATAATTGACAAACAGTATCTCTAGTAGTTAGTGAACCAAATGATTTTCACATAGTGCTTTCAACCCAGTCTGTGTCAGTTCCCAATTATTTTTGTAGTCATAACGCCACCAAGTCATAAATTTTACAACTGCAAAACTCATAAACCGATATCCAGGTTAATTGCACTTTTTTTCCCAGTGTGCTGGGAGCAATATCAAGGTTTGTTTATCGTAAAATATAAACATGATACTTTTATGCACCTGCAAGTACACGTACAGTGTATACCATACTGTTTTTACTGAGGGTACATGTGTATATTTGTAAGAGGAGAGAATCAACAGGTTGAGTTGTCAGATATCAATCAAACTGTGTCGAGATCAAGAGTAAATACATATTTGCAAACATGGCTGTTGCCAAAGAAGGGGGGAGGGGGGACAGGGGGTGGGGGTGTGGAGGATTTTACATCAGTACACCCTAATATTATTTGTTCTCAGTTGGCATTTAGAGTTGGCAAGTTGGAAAGTATTGTAGGCAAATTAACCACCAATAAACCACACTGGATTTGACCTTGGTCTTTACCCTCCCCTACCCCCACATCATACTAAGGCTGTGCATTTTAGGTTATTTCGGGAGCCGGATACCCAAAATTGGAAACCTTCGGATACCCGGGTAACCATAAACAATTTTGTAAAAAACACATAAATACTCCCGAATGTATAAAATAACCAATATGAACACAAGTTTCTCTTGTTTTATTAGAATCACAATAAATGTGGACTTACTGTAATAATATCTCACCTCTATATTAAAAATGACTCGTATTCCCTTTCTCCACACCCATATAAAAATAATTCATGTGTCCCACACTCACACTAATCCAATAACTGTAAACAATAAGCACAAATACCAACTCGTCATACTGGCCTGACAGCAGTCAACTCAAAACAAACTAGATACATGAAAACAAAAAAAATCCGGCAAGTCTGTGAAAGGCTGTCAGCATAAGTTACTTCTAAAACCTTTTTTTTTTTTCATTTTGTTCCATTTGTGTGGTTTAACCAGTTCGCGTCGGGAATAAAAAAGTTTTTCTGGGCCCCTGTGGCGGGTTTCTTTTTCCCACACATATGTTAATGGAAGCTTCCACAGCGGGTGGCCGGCACTGCCGAGAATGTCACCATACACGTGTGGCTCAACCAAGCATGCATACAAATATTCCGGAGTTTCCTATGGCGTGTTTAGACGCTCTCCGATCCGCGGTGCAAAAAAAATTGCGTGTATACACGGCCTCTGACGCGAACTGGTTAAATGGTCAGGCAGAATTTGAAAAAGTCATTTACGGGTAAATTGGAACCGAAAAATGGAACCGGGTAGTGACAGTTTCGGTCGGGTACCCGGATACCCGGCACAGCCTTATATCGTACACAAGTCCATGGGAGTCAAAATGAAGCTCTTGTTCAAGATACACTGACCTCATTCTACAACTGCCATCTTTACATGTATGTTCATCGTTTGATTGGCACATGTATCCAAGTAAAAAAACATGCGAGCAAAGCTTTCCCAACATGCATTTAGTCAAGATTCCCATCTACTACACGTATCTCTGCTGCTAAGTACTAGCCGCAAGTCGCTAGCAGTTAATGCGTTGTGTTTCGAGTGTTCACGATGATAACATTACGCAAATACACTTAACTGCATCTGTGCCGTCTTTCAAGTTGTGAATATGAGTACATATTGAGCATCTCCATTACACCGTTTGTGAACATTAAAGTCAGTACATGTATATATACACACATGTTTGGGGAAAATGTCTGCACTATTAAGTAACACCCTAGGGCGGTATTTTGGCTAGAAACCATCCCAAAATTCACCAAAATTCATCAACATGCAGTAAAAAGGTACCCCGATTGTTGGACTTGGATGGAATTGGTACAGTGGCAAATGCAAAGCATCCATGGCTTGGCTATACACAGTCCTGAATCCAACAAAAGCAGCCGGGGTGGAGTTTAATGGATTTGGTACACATGGCTACATGCTCTATTCACTGAGCTATACTGTGGAGTACTGAATCCATCAAAATCAGGCAAAACCAGGAGAAGGATTTTGGAGGATGTGGGGTAGTTAGGATCTAATGCATTCATACATGTACTTCAATCATGAGAATCAAGCTCAAACCAAATATGTTAAACTTTCAGCTTATAGACAAATTTCAAACTGACCCAGTCTGCGCACTTCCGCATTGAAACCGAGGCTCTCTGTGTCAAGTCACAACACCGATGCGAGGTAGACAATAGGACGACTCATGCTCCCATCATACAATGCATGCGTCAACACTGAGAGCCTCGTTATCCAACCCGGAAGTGCGCAGTTCAACGTTAATTTTCGTCATCTTGGGATTTGTCTATTTCACTGTGTCAATAACAGTGAAAATGCATTCAGATTGTTCGTATTCATTCCATCATGGTACATGTATCTCTGTCTTAATTTTACTTATTCCACTAAACCTGAGACAGAAATATTTCAAGAGATGTTTGATACTGGGATCATAAATATGTTTTTTTTTTCAAGATTACCAATAGTGTACAACGGTTTTAACTACTGCCAGTGGAACATTTAAAGACCCCTATTTATAAACATAACCACAGTGATGGCTAGCCACATTCTCTCCTGAACTTCAAAGAAGTCTTTATATTTTTTTTGGAGGTCAGGTAGCCAGACTCCTCAACAGGTGGCAAATTAACAAAGTAGGTCCTGCCAACTGGCTAATAAATGTCATCATATAAATATATCTACATTTACAACTGGCAGGGACGGTGGGTATCAAATAGAATTAGATCAATATTATAACACCTGTTGAGAATGTTCCCATCAGACTAAAGGCTAAACTCAGTGTGTTACATGTAAGTAACTCTGCCTGGACTACAAACTAGATTAAAGCTAAGACTGTTTGGCCCCCAAAAAATGTCTCCAGTTTCTGGTCATACGTTGTCTTCCAAATCGGTGTGGTGACGCGTTTTTCTTTTTTTGTTTTGCCAACCAGTGAAATAATGTACGTGATACATGTATGTACTGTACATGTATTGGAACCAGAACAAAATCTCCTATGCACACAAAGTATGGTGGCTAAGAGAGGCCTCACAAATCGGGCAAACGTTCACACCCCTAAGTGAAAAAGTCATTCTAATCGATCCAGCAATTTTGGCAGCAATTGGACATCGTTTCATAGCAACAACAACAAAATACAAAAATTAAAAATGCTGACGCACGGGTCGGAGGCAATGCACACGGTTACCAGAAACCGGAGACTTTGTGTTTGGCCTGAAAAAGACCAACCTGTGAAATTTCAGCTTATTTCCTAGAGTTTTTAATGAAAAAAACAAAAAAAGTGAAAATGCATTCAGACTGTATGTACTCATTCCATCATGGAATCTCTGTGTGCAGATGACAGAAATTCCTTAAATTGGAAATTAATGTAGTTCACTAAAATGATAGTACCCGAAATTTTGGAGATATTAACCAGTTGACGTCGGGAATACTTTTTTTTTTTCCGGTCCCCCGTGTGGGTTTATTTTCAGTGAAAAATCTGAAAAAATTTCTAGCCATTAATATTTTTTTTTGTCAATGAAACTAAGTTCGGACACCCAAATAAACACCTTTACTCATTGACATTTTGAGAATTAAATGGCTAGTTTTTAATTACGGTTGTGTTTGTTCAGCACAATTTAGACCGTTGGCAAGCCCCGATGCAACGGCCTATTAGCGACCAGCGCCCGGTCGAAAAGACGGCATATCTGGAGAGAGATCGAATGCCTCGTAAACAATGGATATAAATCCCTCTTTACAAATCCCTGGCTGGTACGTCGAAGGAACAGGTCTTGGATAAAGAGATTTGGCAAAAATCAACGAAAAGAGTGAACTCGTTCAGTATTTGCAGTGCATTTGTCCGGGGCCACCGAACCGTGACCCCATGGACTCCGAGAAACGATTGCGTGTATACAAGTCAGTCGCCACGACGGCACGCCACGTGTGGCGTGTTGACAAGTCTCCCGGTGACACACACAAAAATCGGAATGCGTGTTTAGACGCTCTCCGATCCACTGTCCAAAAAAAATTTGCGTGTATACACGGCCTCCGAAGCGAACTGGTTAACCAATAGTGTAAAGAGACTTCAACCCTAACCCCCTAACCCTCTACAGGCGTTTCACAGGCACCCTGCCAAATGCAACAAAATACAACAATAGAAAAGTGTGCAAGCTGCTCAATGCAACAAGATCCACCAGTTAGAACAATGGGTCTTTTGTTCTCTGCTGAGGGTAACGAGATGCAAATACACACGTTGGTGTAGGGCAAAATTAAATCAATTGTTTATTACCCGACGCAATAATTTCTCCAACCTATATATATATATTGCGGAACCCACTACTACTGTACATGTACATGTATATAGGATTCTAGCTGGCCAATCGTCATCGGGCAAGCTCGGTGGTCGAGAGGTTAAGAAGTCTGCACTAGTAAGCAGAAGGTCGTGGGTTTGAATCCCGCCTGAGTCGCCTGTGTAGTTTTTTCACAGACACTCGGAAAGCACCAAATATGCAGTGCTATACACACCTTGGTGTAGGGCAAAATGAAATCAAAACGTGCAATAACTTTTCACATCCGTTTGATCTTGTTGCATTGAGCATGGTAAGGGTTAAACCATAATTCTCCATACCTGTAATAATAATCAAATCAATTGATATTTTACTTGAGGAAGTGAAAACCAAAACTTTCAAACTGGAATTCCACAAAATAATAGTGAGAAGCACGGTTTTTACAGTAAACAAGTCCCAAAATGAACTGACGGTGGGTCCGTTCATTTATTCATCTGAGCACTAAATCACTGTCAAGCCATGCTTTATTCAGTGTAATATACATGTATGTATCCCCTTTTCCTCATAAATGTTCCAATTACAGCAAATATAGAAGAAGCAGAAGATGAGTTTCAAGTAGTCGGCGCAAGCATCAAAACAAAATTCCGCACAAAAGGGTGTCACAAGCGTGTCTACCCTAATGGATAAAGACCCCCACTCTCCCCGGAAACGTCAATGAAAGGTGTGAAATACAGCACCTCGTGTGGACCGTCCAAGATGTTTTACTTCTCGTCTGTGAAAATTGTCATGTTTACAGGCAAGCTCGACTAGCTACCTAGCTATAATGGCATACGAATACGAATGAAAGCTACCACTATTGCTACGGAGGCAAAGCTTAATCTGTCCACCCCCCCCACCCAAAAAAATAAAAAATCATGCAAACTCTGATAATAATAATAATAATAATAATAATGTGTGGACTTATATAGCGCACGGTAGGCTTAAAGTGAGTGTTATTTACTTGCTAGTACTGCTTCATAGTACTGCTTCATAGCACAACAATCAGCTTTGATGAATATGAATCTAATACCATATGAATGCGAGTCAAGCCCTTGGGGGGGGGGGGGCACTAACCACTGTAACCTTTAGGATAATCAAGAGGGGGCGTACTTAAACAACAGTTTATTTTTTATCAAGGCAAAAAAAGAAAAATTTCTAGCTTGAAACTGGTGGAAAACGTCAGTGATTCACCCTATCCCGACCCCTGAAGGATTTTGGAGGATTCAGGTTATGTGTAAGCATATGGGCCGAGGGAGTTAGGGTTATTTTAAAAATAAAAGTTAAAAGGTATCATACATCATTGGTTTTTTGAAGAATGCATTTATTCCAATCATCTAGTTTTCAAAATACACATAAAACTAACCTTTGAAAATTTCATCAAAATCGGTGTTCACGTTTTCGAGAAAACAGCGAATAACGGTTTCTATTTTATTAGTTATTTTGTGCATGTTCATATTGTGTTAATTTTCTCAAAGATGACAGCATTTCATATGGAAATATTTCTTAGGGCGATTGCTACACATATTAATCACCTTTGTAAACATTTAGCTTTCAAATTGATTTTTTTTTTTGATCATTACCAAAGCTATATCATACCTTTAAGGTGACTACATTTATCTCATATCTTATTCATTGGAAATTTGTACAATACTAAATGTTATATGGAGCACAAAACGGAGTATACAAGTTTTACTCATACAATGGTTTGAAGTTAGCCAGTGGTCCGCTGGCCAAATGCCGGTTAAAAACGGCGGCCAACTAGTCAAAGCTTCTCTCCTAGTAGTCTGACGGGCTACAAAGACTGCACTAAATCCTAATTCTATGTTTACACATTTTAATCCACTGGGCCATAATGTCATCATTTTCAAATAGGCGCTAAGCATCGTGAAATTCAAAGAGGTATTCTCTCATAAAGAAGGAATTATCGACATGAAGAGTATCGGAAGGGAAATCTCCTTGTTCAAAACAATTCATTTTGAAGGGGATTTAATCTTGAAAAGTATTTTCTGAATCTCTTTGTCGTACCTCAAATATATTGAAAATTGTGGACCACCCTGCAGAACCTTCTAAAAAAAAGTACCCCAAAAAACATGCGGACCAGTGAAAATGCATGCAGAATAACTGATAGTCAAACTTACTGGACTGGCTGACTACTGAAACGAAAAAAGTTAGGAGCAACCCCTGTCGTGTACATTGTACTTGCATGCTGCAAATGAGCAAAAGATATGTGCATGTGTTTCAATGTAGTGTCCAGCGACACTCCTCTCTTCACTGATAATACCTACCACCATATGGCTGCCGTGTTGGGACGCCAGGTGGAGCGGTGTCTCCCCGTCTTGTGAGCCCTCGTTGGGGGAGGAGCCAAACTTCATGAGAAAGGAGACAGGCTGCAGCTTCCCCTGCCAGGCTGCGTAGTGGAGCGGGCGCATTCCTGGACGATGGAAACGAGGGGGAACAAAATATATATAAAGAAATTCAATTTAAAAAAATAATAAATGGATGAAGACAGGGTGCGGATTCAGGGTGACCAAAAATATTTTTAAAATAAAAAACAGTGGGAGGGGGGAATACAGCCAAAATTGATGACAACATGTGTCAATGATAAAAAAGTGGTTCCTTCCTTTTACATTTACAATGTAAACATGCACGTGTACCCCTCGGATCCCCTGTCAAGTTTCACCAATAACTGGAAATTACTGTCTCATTTATGCAGCAGCAAATGTGACCTTATCACGTTGGGTATTATTTTCAGTCACTGAGTAAATCTAAAACTATTGCGCTCCGATTCCATGCCCTGTTGATCGTGACAATGTTGTCCCTTTAACTTAATAGAGTGTAATATTAGGCTCGTAAAATTTGCAGTTTTTCCTTGATAAGTGTTTTGTTGTTTTCTTGTCAGTCCGTTCGTCCATCTTGTCTTGTCTTGTATTAAGGCATCCCCAATACAAGCAACCGCTTACCGGGACATACCTCCATTTCATTCTTTCTTATGTCTAATAGGTTACTTATGAATGTTATCTGTATACTTTGACTTGAGAAGTGTGAAATGGAAACAAATGTAAATGAATTGATTGAAAAAAAAAAGAATCAAGACCCAGATAAATTAAATTTGTTTTCAAATACCTGTCTACCGGGATCAGGGATGATATGAACAAAACGCTATATATCCATTTGGCTGAGAGGATATATTGCAGATTGCAGAGAAGCTGGTGTGTCGTTTATCGCGGTTTGGAATAAAACGTGTATAATGATTGAGGTTTATATAGTGGTTATATCGCGTTGTGCTAAAAACTGAGTTGGAAACTTGTGTTTGCCTACCTGTGAATGATGTCTGAGTGGTGTTGGTGCAAAAGTTTTAAATATGGCGTTTATCGCGTTTTGCTATGAAATTCTTCATATTGTGAGAAAATGAAAAGGTAGGAAAAATGTTTGCCATTATCATTAGGCATATACTAGCCTATAGCGGTTTACCTCTATAGCCATGATTATAGCAAGGAAACTGTTTTTTATCTTGGTATTTACAATAAAATGATACACAAGGAAAGTTTCCATGGTCTGACGTTAGTCGGAACCCGGTTTCATGGTAGGATTTTCAAAATCAAAAAGGTAAGATTTCCTACAAAAGTAGGAAGAATATCATGCCTGCAGGATAATGAATATTACCCAATGTTCAACCAAAACAACACCTGTCCTTGCTCTATGTGTATACCAAAGAGATGGTACTGAGCTGGTACTAAGTAAAAACTGCTGTAGCCTTCCGTGACTTCAAAAACCCTTAGAGATTTACACTCAGTTCATGTAACTGAACTGATGCACTAAATAAAGTTGCCACACATGTGCGTTTGTAACTTACACCGGCAATAAATCAGATATTAATATGAGTATAAATCACCTATGGGCCCACCTGCCTCACTGACTTCCTGTCAAAGCCCACAGACTATTCTTTACCTTTAATACAGTATGGGTATTCAAGGCCACAATGCTGTACATGTACATCATTTTCAACTCTGCTAGGAAAATATTTTGAGAAGGAACACAATGTTATCGCTTGTGGTTTTTCATTGATACTTTACCAGCAATTTCTGGGAAAGTTTTAGTTCATGTTGGAATACTGACTCATTTCCATTTTTCAAAGAAAGACTGTATAGATTCACTGTACCTTGTCATACTGCCGTCCACAAAGACTCGGCTAGGATTGAAATGTCAGACCACTAACCACTATTTTTGGGGGCATTTTAACAAGAAAATTGTAATTATTCCCTTTTGAGAAAGACATTTCTCAGTGAATATTTCTCAATCTACACAACTCAAAGCTCCCCCCCCCCCCCATGTACAGGCCATGAATTTCATGGAGGCACTTGCTGAAATGTTCCCATGGACATTTTGATTAAATCTAATAGAAGTGCCCTTCACCATGGAACAATTGCCTTACCCCTTCATGAACTGAAATGGACTGAAATGTCAGACCACTAACCACTATTTTTTGGGGGCAATTTAACAAGAAACTTGTACGGAATTCCTGGTACAATAACATCTTTTCGTGATGGATGTAGGTTAACTTACTACATTCATAAGGACATTATTCCCTTTTGAGAAAGAAGGTTCGGTGAATATTTCTCAATCTCCACAACTGAAATTCCCCCTCCCCACCCTTGCACAGGCCATGAATTTCACAGATGCCAGTTCCTCTGTCGCCGCACTCTTGGCCCTTGCTGCCCCCTTTGAAATGTTCCCATAGACATTTTGATTATCTAATAGAAGTGCCGTTCACCATGGAAAAATTGCCTTTCCCCTTCAAAAATAAAGCTGGCCAACCAGTTGGTACATGTATTTTAATGTACAAAGAAACGCTCATTGATCAACTGACATTTATGAAAACTATTCACTTCAAACTTAACCCAAACCTATTCCCGCCTTCCTACCCTCTCCGGGAAAATAACAATAAATTTGGTTAAAAAGGGGCATCAATCACTTTATCAAACTTTGTCAATAAAATCTCAGACAGTCAAGTGAAATCGTGGCAGTTTTCCCATCCAGGCTCCAAATTACCCCCAGACATTGGCTTTGTTTGTCCCAAAGATCCCACGTGACTCTTGCCTGCCCCCTCTGGAGCACACATCCATACAAATCTCCTGAGCGCTCCTCAATAGCCGATAATGCCGGCAGGGGAGATTGCGGTTTGCCAGTGTTTGTGTAAAGAAGTTCATGTAATTCTTGTGACATACATCGTGAGCAAATAAATATATAATGCCTGGTTACTGGCATTTACTTGCGAGGCAGACATTGATATTTAAGGGGACAGACACAAACTGACAGTTTGGTGGATACGTGCGCTATATAAGTCTATATTATTATTATTATTATTATTATTATTATTATTATTATTATTATTATTATTATTATTATTATTATTATTATTATTATTATTATTATTATTATTATTATTATTATTATTATTATTATTATTATTATTATTATTATTATTATTATTATTATTATTATTATTATTATTATTATTATTATTATTATTATTATTATTATTATTATTATTATTATTATTATTATTATTATTATTATTATTATTATTATTATTATTATTATTATTATTATTATTATTATTATTATTATTATTATTATTATTATTATTATTATTATTATTATTATTATTATTATTATTATTATTATTATTATTATTATTACAATCCTTCACTTTAATAGCAAAGAGCATTTTGGAGGATTTGGGAAGGTTAGGGTTAATGAGCACAGAATTATGAAAATCTTTTTTTTTTATTAGGTACAAGTATCCTTTTTTTTTCCTTAGGTATTCTGGTTAGGAACCTTCCTGAATCCTCCAAAATCCATCAGTGCACTTTTGGAAACATCCCCTTATCTTCAAAATGCACCATGCATTTTCGTTGATCTTTCACATTCAGCACTTATGGCCTGAACTTCTTGCCAGGTAGTAATTTTGCCCCATTTGAAGAAGCGAAAGTACCAGTTTCCAACAGTGCTGAATTTTTTCCAAAAAAAGTGCCCCATGGGAGGATTTGGTAGGATTTTGGGTGGTTAGGGTTAAGCAAGAATTGTTCACCTGGAGTGTTCTTTCTGAGCACCCTCAGAGTGAAACACCTGGCCACCAGATTCCCCCAAAAAGTGCTGAATCATAAAATACTCCAAAACCAAATGTACATGTACTGTACATGTACGTTTGTAGTTCACCCATACAAAGAAATGAGGTCATTACAGGGAAACCCTTCTTAGGTTTTCTCCACAGGGTTCACTGGAATAACTATGTGTACGTGTACGTGTACATGTACACCTCCACAGTCCACATATCTACAGTTGTACAGTAGACTCTTCTAACAAGCTTCTATACTTACTGATTTGGCTCTTTGGAATGGCCAGATAAATAGCATCATCAAGTTTCCTGTTTTGAGTCAACGTTTTTTGAGTTTTAGAGATGTACATGATGTTATGGCGTGTAACAATTCATTGAGTTTTCAAGTTGTTGAATCGGGGTCATGCCTATGTTCCCTCAGCCCTATGTTCCCTCAGCCCTATGTTCCCTCAATGCCTAACATTTTTTTAAATCCAAATTAGGCCCTATGTTCCCTCAACCCTATGTTCCCTCAACCCTATGTTCCTCATCCCAAAATAGACCCTATGGTCTATTTTGGGATGAGGGAACATAGGGCTGAGGGAACATAGGGTCTATTTTGGGATGAGGGAACATAGGGCTGAGGGAACATAGGGCTGAGGGAACATAAGGCTGAGGGAACTTGAGTACTGTCCCGTTGAATCATCCACTCGAATACTCAAAACAAATTGACTCGAAACTTAAAGGCCACAAACTCTTCGCGTGTAGGGTAAAACAGTTAAATTGCAACCATAATCCCCCTTTTGCTTTTTGCAGTGAACATTTGTACATATACACATAAACATGTAGGTAGTTTAAAACATTTCAACTTGATGCAGTGAAACTGCATTGCATTGAAGAGAAAAAAACTGAGAAAAACAGAAAAAACAGAGAAAAAAAAAGAGAAAGAAAAAACATAAAATTGTAATTGAAAAAATATCCATGTACATGGATATTTTTCCTTTGCCAATTTCATATACAGGTTTTTTTTTCTTTTTTTTTTTTTTTTTCCAATTTTAATTTGACCCCAGAATATTTATGGCGGAGGCCAAGAGAGACACTGGACACTGTTTCCCATTGGGTGCGAGTAAACTTAGTCAAGTACCCCTCCATGTGGATCATTATTAAGGAAAGGTCATTCACCTTTATTATCCTTGATATCCACAGAAATCTGGTTGCAGTCCAGCAATGTGGCCATGATGCTGCAGTTACTAATGAGGGCTGCGTGGTGGAGAGCGGAGAACCTGTAGCAATGAGAAGTGATCGAAAAACATGAAAACATGAACTTGTAAGAATGATCTGAATCCAGACCCAGACACAGTTTTATTAGGCAAGATTATTCATCCACACAGTACATGGCTCTCTTACAGTCTTCACTGAGGTTTTAATTAAGGCAGTTTGCGTGCATACGTTGTACGTCAGCACTGATTTCTTAAACTTTGAATGGTAAAGTTTAGCGTTTGGAGTTACCAGTTACATGAGGTTCGCTAATCGTTTAACCAAATCTTTCACGGTTGGTGAACCAGTTAACCTAAAGTCGGCACCTGACGGCCAACACAAAATAATAATTTCAATACTCATATGTACATGAGAAAAAGTGACATGTTATGCATCTCCGAAAAAAAATATATATATGAGTAACCTAAACCAGCATTTTTTTTCTTATGTAGCGTACATACATGTACATGTACATGTATAACAAATTTCTGATTTTTTTTATTTTATTTTTTTTTGTGCCGAGTATGGTCTGGGTATAATGCAACTACTGTGAAAAAACTGATGAGTGAAATACAGTGTACATACTGCATGTACATAAATGATGGCATTAAGAGTAGGCCCAATACTGTGTACATACTGCATGTACTGTACATAAATGATGGCATTAAGAGTAGGCCCAATACAGTGTACATACTGCATGTACTGTACATAAATGATGGCATTAAGAGTAGGCCCAATACAGTGTACATACTGCATGTACATAAATGATGGCATTAAGAGTAGGCCCAATACAGTGTACATACTGCATGTACATAAATGATGGCATTAAGAGTAGGCCCAATACAGTGTACATACTGCATGTACTGTACATAAATGATGGCATTAAGAGTAGGCCCAATACAGTGTACATACTGCATGTACTGTACATAAATGATGGCATTAAGAGTAGGCCCAATACAGTGTACCTCCAAAATGTAACGTGAGTAACCATGGAATTGCCCATAATATGTTTGGTTTTTAAACCGAAAACTGATCATACAATCAGTAATATATACCTGTGAGGGCAGAGTTGGTTGTTGTGTTTGATTAGTCCCATATGCGCCGAAATGGCAGCAATTAAGCTGTATACTCCCCAGGGAGCTGAGATGGTTTTAGGAATGATTTATGCGCCTGATGAGCAGGGGTAATATAATGTACAGCGCTCTGATACCTTGTTTAAAAGCGCTTTAAAATGCCCGACATTATTATTATTATTATTTGATTTTGTATTTTCTTTTAATTTTTTTTTTTAGTTCAAAAGAAAACAAACATATCCAATGTATATGACATAAAACAAAATAAAGGGGGCCACTTTCCTACCGTCACTTTAGCAGTTTTTCCAATGGTTGTAATTTTTTTTTAAATATCTGAAACCACCCAAAAAGAATTTCAACATTTGAATAGACATGCATGCTTATCCTAAAGATAATTTGAGTTGATTATTACTATTATTTTTTTAATTACCCTAAAATTTCCATCAACAAATGGACGGAAAAGCGAGGTAACTTTTTCCGTCCACTTTTTATGGAAGATTGAGGGTGAAAAAATAAATAAAAAAATAAAAAAATAAAATAAATCAACTCAAATTAGTTCTAGTATAAGCCTGCATGTCCATTCACATGTTGAAACACTTTTTGGTCGGTTTCAGGTACTTAAAAATAAATAACTACCATTGGAAAAACTGCTAACATGACGGATGCAAAGTGGCTCTCTTTATTGTGTTTTATGTCATATATATGATAGACCCTTCATTACCAATCAGTACTGCAACAATCATTTCACACATCGGGAGCACACACATTATTTCATATCTTGAGACACTCCCGATTGTTTGTTTCAGTAGCCCTTAGCATCAACCATAATCCCACATTCTGATGAATGATAAATTATTTCTCCATTCGATGATGATGATGATGATGACAAGTGCCACAGCCAGGATACGATGAATGATGCATTTTTCTTTTCCCTCCACAGGTCTTGAATATGATGGGGCCTCCTATGAGGTTCATGTAATAAATGTTTTTGCAAATAAACAAGTCTTTCCCCTGGTAACTCAAGCATTTGCTGGAAAAATGTGCACTAAATTATTTAGGCATTTGACCACAAATCTGTTGATATACTGGAGTTGTTCCTTTCATCAAGTTGGCTGTATACATGTACATGTACACTGTACATGTACTTCTCCACCAAGTAATGATCTGTTTATATGTACATGTACAATGCATACATGGACCGGTAGTTGTACACTGCCACTAGAATGAACAACACTTTTTGTACTGGAAAAAGGCCTCTTTGCCCAATACCACAGTGCGCACATACGTGTACAAACCAATTGGGTGCGATTTGACAAAAGTAAAACAAAAAAAATCCTGAAAAATTGATAGTGGACCTGGGTCTCCCTTAGGTCTAGAGGACAAAACACCCTCAATCTTACAGATTTTACCTTACAGGATCCTTACGGGATTTATAAACTCTCCACATCCCCACAAACAAGAAACTAGAGGTTTGGACACAATACAGGCTACTTATTTCTTTCCTTGGTGGCTACTTCTCTTCTTTAAAAAAAAAAAAACATTTTGAGGGAATGGGACATTTGTAAAAAAAAAAAATTCTGATAAATCACAGGCCTGCAATGCATGCTGGTATAGCTAACAACAAGAATGCTGCAAAATTGACCTTCTATACATCCCCAGATACACTATTATCTATCAATGTTACAACCACACTGAATAAGCCAGGATTTTCTTCCATTTTGTTTAATAAACACAATTACATGTACATGTACAGTGCACACAACCAAAAAGGGAGGGGCACACAGTCAAAAAAAGGGTGGGGCACACAGTCAAAAAAAGGGAGGGGCACATAGCCAAAAAAAGGGAGGGCCACACAGTCAAAAAAAGGGAGGGGCACACAGCCAAAAAAGGGAGGGGCACAGTCAAAAAGGAGGCACAGCCAAAAGGAGGCACACAGTCAAAAAAAGGGAGGGGCACACAGTCAAAAAAAAGGGAGGGGCACACAGTCAAAAAAAGGGAGGGGCACACAGCCAAAAAAAGGAAGGGCGCACAGCCAAAAAGGGAGGGGCACACAGCCAAAAAAGGGAGGGGCACACAGCCAAAAAAGGGAGGGGCGCACAGCCAAAAAGGGAGGGGCGCACAGCCAAAAAAGGGAGGGGCGCACAGCCAAAAAAGGGAGGGGCGCACAGCCAAAAAAGGGAGGGGCGCACAGCCAAAAAAGGGAGGCACAGCCAAAGGAGGGCGCACAGCCAAAAAAGGGAGGGGCACAGCCAAAAAAGGGAGGGGCGCACAGCCAAAAAAGGGAGGGGCGCACAGCCAAAAAAGGGAGGGGCGCACAGCCAAAAAAGGGAGGGGCACAGCCAAAAAAGGGAGGGGCACACAGCCAAAAAAGGGAGGGGCACACAGCCATGGCTATAAAAAAAGGGGAACACCCCTTTGTACATGTACATGGACTATCGTCAACTTCACATCAAGTAAGATTTTAGTAATTGTTTTAACAGGTAATTACCAATGATGTACCGTACATATGTACATTCCATTTAATATACTGGGATACAGGTATCAAAGAGAAACTTCAGAAACAGTTTCTTTAAAAAAATGGTTCCTTGAAGCTTCATGTCATTGTGAATATATTGTAAATCATTGTGCGTACAGGAAAAACTAGAGGGCAAATGGAGATTTGTGAGTGTGTGTGAGAGAGAGAGAGAGAGAGAGAGAGAGAGAGAGAGAGAGAGAGAGAGAGAGAAAGAAAATCTTGAAATCAGAAAAAAAATCATGAGAAATCAATGGCCCAGGTAGAGTGTACATTCACAACTTGACAAATTGTGCATGACACTGAATGCAAGGCAGCATGTAATGTACATTAGCCAAACCCCAAATCAATGGGGATAACCTTGGGAATATCACAGTAACAAGAACCTGAAGGAAGGGAACTGTTCACATTATGTGTGTGGAAATAATTTATGTCAACCGTGAATCATTGAATGTGTTCAAAGTCATTGATCCTAAAATGTTCAGTCTAACATACGGGTGTCTGCACAATTGCACATTAACTTCTGTATTTTTTTTCCATTGATTTTTTGTTTGTGTTTTGGATTTTATTATTTTTTTTACATCATCCATTCAACTGCCCTCCAACAAAAAGATTGTCTCAAAGAAAATGAATCGGTTTTTGACTTCATAACAGGGATTTTCGTTTTAATAATGAACTCCCATCTCAAGGACTACCCGTGTAGATTCAGAAGTGTGACACTTGTTTGTTGCATTGTTACAATGCACTTTCTCCTAAAAGAAACAGTTTTAAAGCTGTTCAACACAAACGCCCACACTCACAGTCACATGCTACGTGTAGTTAACCATGAAAGACGATTATAGAATTGTAACTTTGTCAATGCACTTACTGTAACACACCCAAAATAAATTTAAAAAAAAAAAAAAAAAAAAATTAAATTAAAATTAAAAAAATAATTAAAAATTAAAAATAAAAACAGCTTGTCATCAATCAATCAACTTTTGTCTATTCTGTTTACCTCATCTTTTGTAAGACTAATTGCGATGACACCATGTGGAATCTCAATTGAGTAGTAATTAGTTCTGCAAAGAACTGGAGGTACAAATCTTTTCAGAACTAATTACTACTCAATTGAGATTCCACATGGTGTCATCGCAATTAGTCTTACTTATCATCCTCACCATGCAAAGCTACAAGTTTTACCTACCTCATCTTTTGTTTAGCTGAGATCAGCTACAGATTTACATTTATGTACTTTTGGAAACAAGTTTATGTATATATACATGTACATGTACATATGTAGTTATTTGAGAGGAAAAAAGGAAACAAGTTTATGTAAATGCATATATACATGTACATTTATGTAGTTATTTGCTTGGGGGAAAAAAGAACCAAGTGCTGCGTTTTTTTTTTTTTTCAAGAAGTAAAAAACATAGGCCTACATGTATGACACAACATGTACATTGTAAACTTACCTGTACATAATATATGTCCTCACCATTTGTGATGCGATCTGGGGAAACCCGTCGGATGTCGGCGAACTTGTTTTGAAGATAATGGCAAAATAGTCTCCCATTTTTTGTTGTTGTTGACAATTTGAGTTTTTGTTACCATTTTAATTGTTAATATCTAAATGATCATTCTTGAAAATATTAAATAAAAATTCCATCATTTTATGTAAAAACATAGTTGACAGATAATTAAAAAACCGTCTTTTGTTTTTCGTTTCCGCCATTGTTTTTTAAGGGAGAGGCGGCTATAACTTCCCGAGATCATAACTCAAGTTATAGACAACCTTAGAATCATGAATAAAAAAGTTTTGAAAACAGCACAGTGTCCTCATTAATTTGATGTACATGTATATAACACAAAAATGACAAATTTCATCTTGTGAAAGGTTTTCCCAGATCACATCACATTTGTTAAAGATTTGGTAACTCCCATACATGTTTGTATCTCCCATAAATACATGCAAACATGTTACACAATATGTCAACTTACTTGTACATGTATGTTCTCGCCATTTGTTCAACATTTGGTAACTTATCTCCCATAAATATATGCATTATGTACATGTCGTACTAATATGATCACGTACAGTACATGTACTTCACTGCCACAGCTACTGTATGTAACTGTACAGTACATGTAGGTACCAATACTGTACATTGTAGCTTACTGTGGTTCAACCACTATCATCTTTCCTCCACACACTACCCCTATCCTAGCCTCAAAACATGAAGTCATGAAGTGAGGCTGGCTATGGGCCAGCTACATGTATAGGCCACCATTTTGTTTAAAAAATAATAATAATAAATAAATAAATAAATAAATAAATAAATAAATAAATAAATAAATAAATAAATAAATAAATAAATAAATAAATAAATAAATAAATAAATAAATAAATAAATAAATAAATAAATAAATAAATACTACTTTTTTCAAGGAAAACTTTATTTCAAATTCCTTGAAGAATACAGTATATACAGAATTAAAAGAATTATAATTAAATCAGAACTTGACAGTCAATTTATGAGATCAATATACATGAATTATAATTAAATCAATCAGTATAATAATTGAAACATTAAATAGCAATCAGCATGTATCAGTAATAATTAAGCGGGGAAGGTGAGGACTAAGGGAAGGGAAGGAAGGGGAAGGAGGAGTGGGGCCCACTGGCGTCTGGATGTGGGCACCTCGTGCCCACTGTCAGTAGGCCCCTGTTGGGAAATGGTCAGGCCACCAGGGTGGGCGGTGAAGACACCACGTCCCGCCGAGGAGGGGCGGCGACTACCCACGCCTCGGTGACCTGGGGAGGGAGGGAGGGAATAAATAAATAATTAAATAATAAATACTTTTTTACTTTTTCAAGGAAAATTTTTATTCAAAACTCCTTGAAAGACAGTATTTAAAGACAGTCTTGAAAGACAGTATATATATTTTTTATAATCATTAGAAAGTATTAATGTTGTAATTAAATTAACCATGTCAGTTTACCGGTAGTGTAGACAAAAAGGGTGTTATTGATTGGCCACTTGTCAAGGAAAGACGAGATAGAATTGATAAGTGTGTAGTAATTAAGTTCAAGGATAATTTTATTTTTGAGGCGGTATTGCCAGACAGTGAGAGGGTCAGATTTACTGCACGTACGGTATAACCAATATATTATGTTTTTCAAGCTAATAATGAGAACGTTTGCCAGGCGGACGGCCATTTTGTCTCGACTCTGAGCATAGGGAATGAGAGTCCAATAGGTGTCGAAACTGATAGCGAGGTTGGGTAGGAGGCGGTCGATGAGCCGATGGAGAAGACGAAGAGCAGGTTGAATGGATCCATGGGCAAGTGATGAACAGGTGGACAATAGTGCCTCTCTCGCCGCACCATCCACAGGTGGAAGAGATGCTGGGGTTTTCCCCTTCGTTCTTGGATGTGGGAAACTGATAAATTGCCTTCCAAGGAACGTGGTGGGAAGGCGGAAAATAGCCAAGTCCGTGCCAGGGAGTAAGTGGAGCTGAAGGTAAGTCGTTCATTTGGTTGTAGAAACTGTACAAAGTCTTAGAGGTTGAAGAAAGGGCATCTTTGTCGACATCGAAGAGAACCTGGCCGGGTGAAGTGGGGCGAGAGGGGACATCGCGAAGTTGAGCAGGGAGATGAAGGAATCCAGTCAAGTTGAAAAGCGTTGGAAAAGACGAAGTCAAGGACTGGTGCAGGCGAGAGAGGTCTTTACTCAGAAGACGAGATGACAAAGGGACGAAGATGCAGAAGACAATTGGAGTTCCTGAGCTTGAAGCCACTTTCCAGTATTGATGTTGAGTAGGTTCTTGATGAGATAGATGTTGTTGTCCCAGAGTCGAGGCGGCCGTGCCGCCCGGCAAGGGATCGATTAAAGGTGGGTAAATTACCGGTAAATTTAGGACATGGTTGATAGAGTCCGGAGGTGTTTCAATCTGAGCTTCGAGGGTCAACCAGGCACGCAAGACCTCACTGTAAAAACTGGCAAGCTGGTGAAAATTTGGGTTCTAAGTTTAGTAGGAAAAGTTGGTAATTAAAATCTAAACGTTTATATTGACGTAAGTATACGTCCATCATCAAAAAGCAAGGGTGGGTATTAAATTGAAGGTAATGTTGTAGATGTTTGAACTTGAAAGTGAGGCTGCGTGCCTGGAGACAAGCCAGACCAAGTCCACCTTTATTACAAGACTGATGAAGAAGCGCCATAAGCAAGGAAATGAGAATGAACAGTCTATCCATCATGAATTTAATGAAATTAGGATTCGAGTTTCTTAACCAGTTTGCGAATCCTATGCTGCATGTTGTAGGGCACCAGGGAACTATTCTTTAAGGGCCTCAGTTGTTGTATGAGGCCCTGAATGTCCTTGGTGAAGGTCTGGGCGATGGACATGGGGTTTCTTTGTGACTTTACTTTTGACAGGAATTTAACGATTTGTGACTCGTTTAGGGGACCGGGCATAATAGGAAGCACTATCTGGGATGATTCATCATCAGTGGATGGTTGTGAACCATCCCAAGTGGAGGAGTCGGTGTCCGATGCTGCAACTACGGAGTTCGGAAAAGGGGTAGATGTGGAGGTGGGGGGGTTGGGGGTAGGTTTAGGGACGGATCTTGGGGCAGGGATGGGGACAGGGGTGGGGGCGGGGCTTGGGCTAGGAGTGGGAGTGGAGCTAGCTGTAGGGGCAGGGCTATGGGCAGGAGTGGGGGCAGGGGGGGCGGACTGAGGGAGGGTGGGGTGGGGTGGGAGCGGGGCTAGTGACAGGGGTAGAGTAGGGGGTAGCGGAGTGATGAGGACTAGAGGGGGAGGGCTGAGTGTCAAAATCCATGTGTCGTGTCATCAGGTGTGTCGTGGTCGAGGATCTGCGAGAGGGTCGGGGTCTGGGGTTCGGGGGCTTGGGCCTTTTTCCTTAGTTTACGTTGGGGCTGCGGGGATTTCAGGGATACCAGGTGAGGTGTGTCATCTTCAGGTTTCTGGGCGAAAGCTTGCGCTTGGTGAGAGCCTCAGTGAAGAGCCTAGTGAGGGGAGGGGGAGTGCCAAAAATAAGAATTGGGTTGTCACGAGCAGGTGACTTAAGGGCTGTTTTCACCCGTGAGGACCTGGACGAGGTCCCGGCGGCAGACTCCACCCAGCAGGACCACTAGCCCCACTGTCGCAGTCGCAGCGAAGCTGCGACCGGCTTGTCGGATGAGGCCGAGGGCCCAGCAGGAGGCCCGCCCGAGGACCCGCCGCAGGAGCCCCCAGGTGTGAAAGGGCGGGGCTTAGGGACGGGGCAATTCTGTGTTTGAAAACCTCCTGCGACGGAGTGGGGTACAAAATGGCGGCCTTGGAGGTCCGGCTAGTGGGGTGGTATTAGAGGGTTCTGTGGTGGAGGGGTTGGACTTCTTAGGGAGGTGTTTGGGGTCAGATTTCTTATTCTTACCGTGAACGAAAGTTGGTGGGGGGTTGAGGGGGTTGGTCGGTTCTTGTGGTTCGTCGTCGTTGTCGGGTGGGGGGCGGGGCTTCTTGCAGGAGCGACTGATATGGCCAAACTCACCGCAGTTGAAGCATCGCACCGACTCCGTAGACAAAAAAAACATGACAGTTAACACCAGAAAAGGAGAAATTAATGTGACTGGGGAGAGTGACGTTGGGTTTGACTAGGACCTGGACGTGGCGGCGAAATGACATTATGTGGGACAGCTGTTTGTTCTTAAAACCAAGGGGTATGGGCCGGATAGGGGATACAACTTTACAAAAGCTCGATATGTTGTGAAGAAGGACAGAATTAGGGATTTCGGGATATACATTAGACAAGGTTAAGCGGGTGGTTGGTTGAACAAGGGGGCTGAGTTCCAGAAAGGAGTCGCCGTGGGTAAAACCCAGCGAAATGGTTTCGGCTATCTCCTCTTAAGAACCCAGGTACACGGCAATACGGTTAGTAGAAATTCTACTTGCAGAGACAACATGAATGTGTGCTGGCATACAACTGTTAAATTCCTGCATATAGGATTCAATGGACACATTGTCTATGACTCTGAAAGACGTCCCATTCTTCCTGGTGACGCCCGGGCTTAGGGCCAGCCATGCTTGGCTGACCCACGTCTGAGGTTCCCGCCTGACTGGCTATGGCGGCCAGCCCAGCAAAAACGACTACACAAACTAAACAAAAAATACACATAAAATTCACGAAAATTACAGATATTTACACGGTGGGCTTGGTCTATGGGTATCTACATGTATATACAATAAATTACACTATAATATAAATACAAGGACCTTACCAGGTCAGAAAAAGCTAAGATTTAGGCCTTACACGGGAGCTCGAAAGAAACACGTCCGTCCTCGGCATAAATAAATAAATAAATAAATAAATAAATAAATAAATAAATTTAAATAAATAAATAAAAACTTAACCATTTTCTGACCAATCATGGGTCAAAAGCGAATGTCAACCCTCTAGTTTTCAAGAAATATATCAGAAAAATAAAATTCAATACAATATACAGAGCTGCCAACATATGATTTTGAAAATGAGGAAGATTTAATTTTCTAATTTTCTAAGACTCAATCGGCGAGCCAAGAAGGCAGCGAGTTCTTGAGTGGGGTCCGGGGCCCGCTTAAGGGCCCTGGGAAATTTTTAGGTTGTAGATGCTCTCTGGTGCAATCTGAGGCTATTTAGGGGCATATTGCATAATATAATTTGTCACACAAAACCATATTTTTTTCGACATAAAAATATTTATTGCTTTTCATTTGGTACATGTAATTCTGGCACATTTTTCTCAACTAATATCAAACCCATTTTTAAATATAAAATGGAGTAGGGCCTACAGGACTCATGTTATTATTGTTTTAATTACTGTTTTATTCACTTTACATTGGATTGTTGTTAGTAATTGTAGCTTTAAACATGTAAGTAAAGTTAATCGTTTTTATCAAGAATTCAAAGCCAGATATGATCCAAAAAATTCCATACAATACATTACAATGTATGCCTTGGACTTATGCCTCCTTTAAATTAAACTTGACAAAACTATAAATAAAATGGTTCTTACAAACGAAACCCTGCAGTGCAAGCTTCACCCAAGTATTTTATTGGACAATAGCAGGTACGAGCTCTATATTCCAAGTCCACAGTTATTATGTGAAATAAAAAAGCTCAGTGAAGTTTTTAAAAAACATAGGCCAGCTGTAAAGACACCTTAGAATTATCCTGGCTCTAGTCTCTTCAAAGTATTTTAAAAGAAAAAAGAAACAAGACAACCAGCAACCAAAAAGACACAATTTCTGGGTCACAAGTTCACATCAAAGAACTGTCTGCCGACTTTGGAATGTTGAATGTATCAATTTGGGATTAGAGCCAAGACAAGAGTTGGGGCTATTGTTCACTTGACAATGACTGACAGGTTGTGGTTTTACACTCCCAGACCAGGTGACATTAACCGCTGGGACCGACCTGATTCTTGGCTGGTTTCCAAGCTATATAACCATAGAGCAAGTATTCTCCCAAAGCTTAAGTTGCGCGAGTGAGTGATCCGAATGTCGGCAGAAATACGTCTTTTAATCAGTTTCAAAGCCTAAAATTTAAAACAATAAATCTAGACCTACTTAAAAAAATTATGACTGGTTGGAGCAGAATGGTGACATCTATTTATTCGACTGAGAGCAAACTATTGGTGAATTTTTTACCTCGGAAAAGCTTCAGAAATCTTTGACATGTTTTGTTTTGTGGAGTAATACCTGTGGCGGAGAATCTCAGCTCAGAAATAATGCTTTCGGCATTAAATAAATAGCAGTCGGGTATGTAAATTAAGAAGAAAAACAGTTTTAAAAAGTGTTTACCGTTTCTCCTGATTTAAAAGTAAATGGAGGCCTGTTTGCAGGGTGCATTTGTGCTATATCGCCCGCCTACTGAACAGATTTCTAAAAATAAACGGCCAAGGCGGAAAGTCGGAACTGAAATTTAAAGTCGGATTTTCAAAATCGTAAGGTCGGATTTCCGACAAAAGTTGGAAGAATCTCATCCCTGAATAGGGGACCGGCATGGTCAGACGATGCTACATTCAAGTTATGTTCCACTAGAAAGCCTGTGAACATTTCCGCCTTTGTTGCACCGTCATCAGCGACCGATTTTCTAAAAAAAATTCCAGCAATTCCTGGCGTGCTCGATCGTGCTTTCGCAGTGGTGCAATGTTTATCCAATTTGATGTGTCGCAATATGTCATTTCGTCCACCGTATTTCACGCTAATATCACAACTACAAAACGGTGCACAACGATGATTTTGTCCTTCGTTGATTTTCTAATACAAGGCCATTCTTTTGGTATTCATCACCGTATCTTTGGCGCATAATTCGCCTTTTTCTGCTTCCCCGTTGCCAAGACTCTCTCTGGTGACGCCATTTTGTTTTTTCCCACGCTGTCAAGTGTCAATTTCGCAACTCAATCCCCGACGCGACCAGAACCTTTATTACGCACGCATCTATTGCATTATATAGACTGTATAATGAAATGACTACCCATACGCTTAGGCTATGTCGCATTTATCTCGTTGAGTATTACGCATGCATTTACTGTATGTAAAATATGACACACAAATGCACTGAGGACTTGGAACAGAGGCTACTTTTTATTTTTTCCATTCAGAGGGTTGGGGATCCGGAAGATTTTGACTGCTTTACGGGATGACGGAATATTACCGTCAAATACGGAAGTCTTCCGCAGAATCCGGAAGAGTTGGCAGCTCTGCAATATATGGTATGTGCTTGCATTTATGAAAACAACCGTTCTGAGTGAACGAAGAAAAACTGACTAGAGTGGGATTTGAACCTGCGACAACTGGGATAATGTGCCAGAACTCTACCAACTGAACCATCTAGCCCCATTTACATGTATGAGTAAAAATTATTACAATTTAAAAGATTTTTTTATGTTTGCCTCCCTTGTTTTACTCTTGTGCCCCTCTGTGCCCCTCTGTGCCCCTCAGGTCCCCTCCCCCCCTTTAACAACCCTGGATGCTCCGCTGGTAACAGCTGATGATAACATTCCATATAAAAACATCCGACACATCCGTCCCTTCAGGCTGTGCACATACATGTATCTGTTACATCTTGTCACATCCAAATTACTGTAAGTCTAAGACCATACAATGTTCACGTAATATATACATGTACTGTACATGTACAACATAAATGGTTACTGTCCTTTTCTAGTCAGGAGGAGGGATGCAGTTTTTTTTCCTTTCCCCAGTAGAAACACAGCTCGGACTGCATGGAATCTCATTTGGCAGCAAATAATTGCAGATCAACATAATCTGAAGCTCAATTCCCATTCTGATCAAACTCCTTTCTTATTATTGGACTACATGTATATAGCTTACTGAACCAATTACAGAAAAAATGAAAAGAAAACAAATCAGAATTAGGTCAGACCTAATGAAGTAATACTCTATCAATTATAATGCAGGCCAGGCAAAAACCTTTTGTAGTAAGCTTTGCATAGTGAAAAGGATAAGTAAAGACTGCTTGCAGTGACACCGTGTAGAAATTCTCTTTTGAGTAGTAACTAGTTCTGAAAAGAACCGGTTGGTTACAACTAGACGTTTCGATCAGTATGCTCTGATCATCTTGTGCAGTATTACACCGGGACACCTTTTAAAACAGAATCTTCTGGTCGAACAGACACTGTACTATTAAGCCTGTATCACTCTCGGTATCTCAACTGCTAAGACGACGCCGCCGCCGCCGAAGAGTAGATAATGTACCTGAGAGAGATCAGATCTCCCTGCAGGCTGATGATGGTATGATCTCATTCATCAGGTTAGATATCTATTGATTTTACCCTCTGCTTGATTACAGGTCCACACAAGAAATTCACAGATTTTTAATGTTGCCATGGTTTTAATCCAAGTCCCCACTTGTGATGCATCAAACAGATTGAGTGTTTTTTGTTTTTTTTAGTATTAAAGGGATGGCACCGCATTGGTAATTTTGGCAAAGCTGCTTCTCAGAGTATCGGCATACTTACTCCTTTGGAATCAAAATACGCATGCACATTAAAATAAAAAAAACTGTGAACGTTTCAGTTTATTATATTTGTACGTTATGTCATTCACAGGAAAATAGTGAACATTTATTCAGATACATACGGGTATGTACAAACATGTATCTGTACTCATTGTACACGTACACGTACATGTGGAAATTAGGAAAGAGTACTCTTTCCTAAAATTCAAACAGTAAATTATTTTACTTGTCTTAAAAATTGTTTACAGAACCTAAGAAAAAAATATTTCTAGGGAAATTTACATGTAATATCACCATCAGCTTTATATCTTTACTTTCGAAATAAGTTTAACATTTCAATATTGAACTTTTTGGTTATTTTGCAAATCTACCAATCCTACCTTTAAAATGCAATATCGTAATAACCCTAAAACCACTTTTCCCTTAACCTGCCAACCAACCCTGTCCCTGCAAATCATGGACTTCTCCCAAAAAAAACCCATATATATTTATATGGCCCAATCATTTTTAATTTCCTGTCTTTTGATTAAAATAAACATTTACACAGTGCTCTACACAGAGTCAGCAATCTGTAGCAATAATTCATGATGGTCTATCCGACTGGATGCTTGCCTTTTTTTCATCAGCAGTGGCACCAGGAAGGAGGGCAGGCAATTTCTCCCCTCCCCTTCTCCCAAGATACCCCCCTCCACCCAAAAATTATTATTATTATTTTTTTTTTAATGAAATAACACTTGAAATACGTAGATTTTTATTTTGATTTATTGAGTAAGGGTCATCCTTTTTGGTGGGGTGTTGTTATGGGTTTAATGTTATAAATAATGAAGTTTATTTTATGTAATAATAATAATAATAATAATAATGTGTGGACTTACATGTATATAGCGCACGTATCCACCAACTACATGTAAGTGGTGCTCAAGGCGCATTATATCATTACCCCTGCTCATAAGGCTCATAAGGCTCATAAATCATTCCTGAAACCATCTCAGCTCCCTGGGGAGTATACAGCTCAATTGCTGCCATTACAGCGCATATAGGGCTAATCAACCAACTCTGCCTTCACAGGTACCCATTTAACCCCTGGGTGGAGAGAAGCAATCATGGTTAAGTGTCTTGCTCAAGGACACAAGTGTCACGGCCGGGATTTGAACCCACATTCTGCTGCTAACACCAGAACTTGAGTCCGGTAAGCTAGACCGCTCGGCCACAACACTCCATTTACATGTATTATTATTTTTAACCCTAACCATCCTAAATTCTTCAAAAATCAACCGGATGATTTGAATGATTACCAAAAACCAATGATGTATATCAGTTGATTTTAAAGGATTGGAAATACAATGTAGTACGGATCCAGCATAAACTCATATCGGTTGATTTTGAAGGATCGAGGTGTAGCAGGGATCTTCCATAAAACTCATATACAGTGTAGGTTGATTTTGAAGGATTGAGGTAGCAGGGATCCTCCATAAAACTCATATGGGTTGATTTTGAAGGATTGAGGTGGCAGGGATTCTCCATAAAACTCATATCGGTTGATTTTGAAGGATTGAGGTACATGTACATGTAGCAGGGATCCTCCATAAAACTCATATCGGTTGATTTTGAAGGATTGAGGCTATTACCAGTGATGAGTATCAAGGGCGATAGGGTTAATAAAACAATGTTTATTCCTCCCCCTCCAATTGTCACCTTGCCTGTCACTCCCCCACCCCTATTTTGGGGATTTGGCATGCCACAGGAACACTAACTACTGTAGTACCCTTCATCATTTCTCCAATTCCTGTACTGTACAAGTGTAATGCTGTCATGTAACTGTACCTTTTGATGACACAAAGCAGGCGTCCCTAAGTTACTTACCCAATTAGGAACAACATTACTCCCTATGTTACTTACCAAATTAAGGACAACATTATTCCCTGTGTTACTTACCTAATTAGGGACAACTTTATTCCCTATGTTACTTACCCAATTAGGGACAACATTACTCCCTATGTTACTTACCCAATTAGGGACAACATTATTCCCTATGTTACTTACCCAATTAGGGACAACATTACTCCCTATGTTACTTACCCAATTAGGGACAACATTATTCCCTATGTTACTTACCCAATTAGGGACAACATTATTCCCTATGTTACTTACCCAATTAGGGACAACATTACTCCCTATGTTACTTACCCAATTAGGGACAACATTACTCCCTATGTTACTTACCCAATTAGGGACAACATTACTCCCTATGTTACTTACCCAATTAGGGACAACATTACTCCCTATGTTACTTACCCAATTAGGGACAACATTATTCCCTGTGTTACTTACCTAATTAGGGACAACTTTATTCCCTATGTTACTTACCCAATTAGGGACAACATTACTCCCTATGTTACTTACCCAATTAGGGACAACATTATTCCCTGTGTTACTTACCCAATTAGGGACAACATTACTCCCTATGTTACTTACCCAATTAGGGACAACATTATTCCCTATGTTACTTACCCAATTAGGGACAACATTATTCCCTACATGTATGTTACTTACCTAATTAGGAACAACATTATGTAATAGCACTGCCTGCCTACAATAGAGCCCTAATAATAACTGTACTGTTCCTTTGACCACGGTCAACCACATTCACAATTGGATAAAAGCTTGTCTGATCCCAGTACAGAAGACAGTGAACCACAAACAGCAACCAGATGTACATGTACACGTATTACATACATGTAGTGTACAGTTCAGGTGTGTGATTTGACAATATAAGTAAAAAAAATCCTGGAAAATGGCTAGTGGGCCTGGTTCTCCCTGATCTCGAGGACAAAACCCCCCTGAACCTCCTTAATTGAACCTCCTTAATTTTGGAGGATTTACAGACTCTCCACATCCCCCAAAAACAAGAACCTAGAGGTTTTGATGCAATACAGGCTACTTCTTTCTTTCCTTAGTGGCTACTTCTCTTCTTTCACGAAAATGCTGAGGCAAAGGGAGATTTGCCAAAAATCCTGAAATCAGGAAAAATCCTGACAGTTGAGTAAGTGTGTACTTATGAGGATGTCTTTTATTATATACCCCCAGTGATTTGGTGAACAAATAACCTCTGTAGAAGAGTGGACAGACTCCTAGCCAAAACTTTTGGCACAAATCTAAACAGCACTCATCACTAAATACATCACTAACAATGGAGAAATTGATACCCGCACGCAATCACTGTATATACATGTAATAATAATAACAAAGCCATGCAGAATCTGGAAGCCCATTCAAAGGCGCCAGTCAATGTAAAGTCACTGTGTTTGGTTGAATAAAGAAAGATTGAACAGATTGTTTGAGAGTTTGAAGAATGATAGATCATGTGCATCCCCGGTTCATTAAACATGTGCTCGCACTGGTTCACAAATCCCAGTTTTATTTGTGTTTCTATGTACAGTGAAATTTAGGTTACATGTACATATCGAGCCAATCGGAAGGCTCATTTATCGAGCTGCTCAGATACAACGGAACGAGCTGCTCGGTACGCGCTCAATCTCCAGTCGATGCGCTTGATATCCACCCTAGATATCCGCCCTCGATCTCCGCCCTCGATCTCCGCTCAATCTCCACCCTATCCCTGCTCGATCTCCACCCAATCTCTGCTCGATCTCCACCCAATCTCCGCTCAATCTCTGCTTGATCTCCACCCGATCTCCGCTCGATCTCCGTCCGATATCCACCCGATCTCCGCCGATTTCTGCTCGATCTCTCCTCAATGTGCGCTTGATATCCGCTCGCTCACGGCTTGATGCAATTTCGATCAAGCAGCTTGATATGATAATCGAGCCTTTCGAGCGACTTGATAGGTAACCTAAATTTTCGAAATGCACTGGAATGCAACCTTTTTTGTAAATTCAACATAACAATTCCCATTTTCTCTAAAGATGAAAGCAAGACATACAAAAATCAATTCTCAGGATGATTAAGATGTGTGCTAACTTTACACCAGTGAGTTTTTTTTTAGATAATAATAATAATTTGACAATCTGGTAATTAAGTAAGACTAATTGCGGTGACACCATGTGGAATCTCAATTGAGTAGTAATTAGTTCTGAAAAGAACTGGAGGTACAACTCGACGTTTCGATCAGTATGCTCTGATCGTCCTCAATTACTCAACTGAGATTCCACATGGTGTCACCGCAATTAGTCTTACTTATCATCCTCACCATGCAAAGCTACAAGTTTTACCAATCTGGTAATTACCAACCTCCCCTTTAATATCAGCTAGAAAACCTTGGATGCCATAGAAATTAATTCGTCTAAGTACTGCTGCAATAGAAAAATAATACAAGTCCAATGTGTACATAAAATACTCGGATGAGCACGGGAGAATACTAATGAAATTTGGTTAAAATGTCAATCATACATTGTGTGCTCTTTGTGTACATGTAGAGTGTATGATGCTTCTTAGTCTTACACAACTATAGCTTCGTCTTGCTTGATTCAAGCAAGGCTCCATGCCTCTATAACATGATGACGCAATTAACATCTTAACTTGCATCAAAGTGTTGTGCCAGACACACACACACACACACGCGTATATTTACAATTATACAGCTCCCTGGATTAAAAATTCCCATAATTGAAATTGACAAAGTGGGCATGAAATTGACTAGTGGGGGTTTGTGTGTGTGTGGTGAATATTCTAATTTGCATTTTGTGGCTGCGCTGATAACATTTGTGCCCCGGGGACAATGTGGCCAGCTTGAAAATTCAATTCAATGCTCCAAGTGTGTACACATGTACGTCATGCACATCCAAGAGGGGATGTTGAATAATTTCCCACTAAAAAAGAAATTAGAAGTTCTAAAAAAAAAAAACCTCTCAAACTTTTGCAAATAATTTCCAATATTCTTTCAAAAATGTATAAAATTTATTTATTTTCCATCTAGTATTTCAAACTTAAAATCAATAGTACTCCACAGCAGGAGAAGGCGTTTAGTGAGGTTCATGGGTAGTCACTAGAATTGGACATTTTGAATCACCACTCCCCCCCCCCACTACCACTACCACCCCCACCACCCCACCACCACCTCCCCACCCCCCAACAACCCGAACTATGACCAAAAAAATGTACGCCACTAGTTGCTGGTATGCAAGCTCACCAAATACTGCAATCTTCTTAGATACATACATGCTGGTCTTAAATATTGCATTGAGTGATGGTGGAAAAAACTTTTAATGAAGATTGTGTAAAAAAACTTGTGTGTACCGTTATGTACATGTAAGCTCACAGTGCAGTCATTCTGTCACACTGACTGATTATGTTCAGTGAGTGCCCAATCCACACAGACCAAAATAATTGCACAAAATATGCAGTCTGTCCCCCACTGTTTAATAGTTTCCAGTAGTCCTGAATTATTTATTCATTGAAAAGTATTTCGCAAACTGGTTCAAACATTGATGAAAACAAGTAAAAACAACAAGAGCAAATTATGGGATTTGAACAGACCTTTCATGGCCATTCCAGTACACTTTAAAGAGGCACTCTAAGGTCAAATTCAGTTTTGTGATGCACTAATTTTCCAATAGATAGAGTCCTTATTAAAGTGTGAAAAAAATTACAAGTCTCTAACTTCACTTTAAAGTGGTGTAACATATCATTTTATTTGATACCCTTTCAGAGCGATATTTGAAACATGACGTCACTATTTTCTTACGGTAAATGAGTCTGTAACATTCCATACAGGAACTTTTTGTTTGTCAAAAAGTAAATTTCAACGCCGATTTGATCAAATATTGTGGAGATTCAGGAATGAACTGCAAATTCACCGTACAAAAATGTAGAGATCCATTTATTTGAAATGTGACGTCACTGTTGTCTTTGGATGTTAACAAATTTCACACAGGAAGGTTATCAAATAAAATGACATTTTACATCACTTTAACGTGAGGTTAGAGACTAATTTTTTTTGTAATTTTTTCACACTTTAATAAGGACTCTAGTTATTGGAAAATCACAAATCTAAATTTGACCTTAGAGCCCCTCTTTAAGTATTTCACAACAGTATCCAAGCCTGCATGTATGTTGACATTATTATTTGTGCATGAATAGGGCCCTGTTCCCAAGGAATGTACAACAGTCCGCGAAGAAAAGAATTGAAACTACCAGGTCTTCTTTCAGACAAATCTCAAGTGTATACAGCTAACTTCTGAAGGGGTTTATTTCGGTTACCAATGGGGACCAGCGGGTCAAAAGCAAGGGGGTCTAATGCAGGTTCCCACACTCAACTCAGACTCAACAGGGGAATGTCTCATGAAAATATCATACAAAGATAGGAAATATGAAAATATTTCTACTTCAAGGGGAGGGATGTTTTAATAAACAGAGGAAATGTTATCAACTGAGTACATAATAATAATAATAATGTGGACTTATATAGCGCACGCACGTATCCACCAAACTGGTGCTCAAGGCGCATTATATTATTACCCCTGCTCGTCAGGCTCATAAATCATTCCTGAAACCATCTCAGCTCCCTGGGGAGTATACAGCTCAATTGCTGCCATTACAGCGCATATAGGGCTAATCAAACATAACAACCAACTCTGCCCTCACAGGTACCCATTTACCCCTGGGTGGAGAGCAGCAATTATGGTAAAGTGTCTTGCTCAAGGACACAACCACCATGGTCGCGGTTGGGATTCGAACCCACATTCTGACGACTCAGCCATCAGAACACAAATCCAATGCACTAAACCGCTCGATCATGGCACTCCATAGCAGTAACATAATACACTAGTTCCTTTCTCTATGCTTAGTACAGTAGCCATTATTTACTGAAACATTTTTTGTTATCTCTGCAAACTGCTTCCAACTGAAAAACATTCTGTAAGAGTTCAAAGGCCCATGAGGAGCCGATTACATACATGTACGTGTTGAGCTGCCTAGCAGAGAATTTTGCTCGGCAAGCATTTTTGCTTCATAGCGATATAAAACAGGACTACCGGCCAACGTTTTGGCTGGTAACCAAACAAATCCACTGAGCAAATTATTCTATTGAGCAATTTTGATCTGCTAAGCATGGCTCTATGACACTGGCCCTGTGATAACATTTAGCCAAAACTGAAAATTCACACAACATGACTTTAACCAATTCAATTTGAAATTACCATATCAACTGACTGGCGTCGAGTGAAAACTCTGCGCCAAATGTTCCTTTTTATAGTAAATGTTCTCATAAAAATATATATAAAAAAATTTGCTCAACAGGAGTGTGCAAACATGCCTTAGAAACCATGTTCAATGATTTCCCCCCCACGAACAACAGAAAACCTCACCACCGTTGCAACATAAGGCGTCATTTTGGCGGTTTAATGAAAAGTTCTCTGGACTCCCGAGTGCCACCTATTTATCAGATTAATCTCTCACAAACTCGGAAATGGGAGAGAGAGAGAGAAAGGTGGGGGGGGGGGAATGGAAATGCCAGTGCATATTACAATAACAAAGAGATTCCAGTGTACATGAACAGATGACGAAGAGACCAATAGATCATCTATGACAGTTTCATTTACACAAGGTCTGAAGAGAGAGAACGCTGACTCAATTGACACAGTCGCGTTCAAGCGACTTCAATGCACGGCGGCAAAGCTCGGAAGCCATCTCAATAGGCCGGGCGCAGTGATTTTGTGTAATTCTATCGAGCAGAACGTATTCTTCAGATAATTAGATTTGACGGGACGGATAATGAGCCATCTTGGACGTCCGTGTTGTTGCTTTTTACTGGGATTCATTATTGTTCCAATTTTATGATTCGGGACTGGGGTTTTCGTCCGTTTTAACTTGATTTATTTTTTAATTGGCAAATAAAAAAATAAAAAATCACTTCATTGTTTCCACCTTCAATCAGAATGTATACCCTGTAGTTCAGTCAATCAGCAGAAACAATTAAGAACACCTACATGTGTATCATTTCGACATATAAGCAGTCAAAATGACAGCATACAGTACATGTTTTTGTAGACCCCAAACACAAACCGAGCTCTCTTTGCACGGTTTTTCAGGTCTACTTTGGTACATGTAGTTGCCCCACTTTTTTTGTCACAAGCCCTCCAGCCTTAACCGAGATTTCAATCTGGATTGTCTCATGACCTTCTACTGAGCAACTATAGTCTTCATGGCCAGTGAACCCTCAAGGCAAAGCTAAAAAAGAAAAAGAAAAAAAGAGCTGCATTACCATACATTTTGGAGAGCCAGAACATCTTTTCCCCCATTTCGCCCCCACAGTACACTGTACAACAAACAGTCACATCCCAGAGAAAACCCACGGGCACATTTTTTTCTGGAACAGTAAAAGTTAGCAGCCTGCATTCTCTCTGTGTGTTTTCCCCCCTCCAAGACTGTACAATTCTCTCCAATTAAAACAGCACAGACAGTGGTACACAGCCTGAAGATGATGTCCCATTTTCCCTTTCCCAGTTACAAAAACATTATAAGTACCCCCCCCCCCCCCCATTGACTTAATGTACTTCCTACTGTACAACTCCTCCATACTTTTGAGCAAAAAACCAAAAATTACTGCAAATTTCTCTTTCAGAGAAAAAGACTACAGACACTGTACTAATTCCGGTTTAAAAATCACCGATTAAGTTTGTCATGTACACATACTGGTACCAGCAGAATGGTAAAATCGTTGATGTACATGTAATTTGATCGATTCCCATGCAGATGTTTGCGTTGCTAGGTTCCGCCATGGAAGAAGGAACTCACAATTCAAGAATTTTAAGTGCAAAGTGGTTAGATATTGATCAAGTCAATGCGTGGCACTCGACAGTGCCACATGTGAACATCACAAATCATGACACCTCTGCGAGCATTACGGGTATAGTGCTATCTCCCAACAATAAGTTACTATACGTTGTGTATGATTGAAAATAAGAAAATTTTACATTAAAGGGACAATTATCGTCACGATCAACAGGGCATGGAATCGGTTTTAGATTTTAAAAATCAGTGACTGAAAATAATACCAGGTCATATTACCGTTGCTGCTGCGTATGTACAATTGAACGTGTAAATGAGCCAGTAAATTTCAGTCACTGTGTTCATCTTAACCTAGGACACTGATTCCATGCCCTGTTGAAAGTCTGCTCTGATCGTGATGATACCGTCCCTTTAAAGGATTTAAAGCCAGTATAACACCTTATTGCTTAAATGTCTTCAGTTGTATCCATCATAGGTAAAACTTGTAGCTTTGCATGGTGAGGATGATAAGTAAGACTAATTGCGGTGACACCATGTGGAATCTCAATTGAGTAGTAATTAGTTCTGAAAAGAAGTTGTACCTCCAGTTCTTTTCAGAACTAATTACTACTCAATTGAGATTCCACATGGTGTCACCGCAATTAGTCTTACTTGTATCCATCATGATCAATAAAAACCAAGCTGTGAAAGTTTCAGCTTATTTCATTGATCTGTTAAATATGCATTGCAGTGTTTTACTGGTCAGCAATTTCCAGAAAGGAATTTCCTCACTGGAACATTGATAATTGAGATATTTCAGTCTAGTTGTCAGAAGCTTGGTTTCACCCTAACTCCCTAGGCCCATTTGCTTACACATAACCTGCATCCTTCCTAACTCCCTAGGCCCATTTGCTTACACATAACCTGAATCCTTCCTAACTCCCTAGGCCCATTTGCTTACACATAACCTGCATCCTTCCTAACTCCCTAGGCCCATTTGCTTACACATAACCTGAATCCTTCCTAACTCCCTAGGCCCATTTGCTTACACATAACCTGAATCCTTCCTAACTCCCTAGGCCCATTTGCTTACACATAACCTGAATCCTTCCTAACTCCCTAGGCCCGTTTGCTTACCCATAACCTGAATCCTTCCTAACTCCCTAGGCCCGTTTGCTTACACATAACCTGAATCCTTCCTAACTCCCTAGGCCCGTTTGCTTACACATAACCTGAATCCTTCCTAACTCCCTAGGCCCGTATGCTTACACATAACCTGAATCCTTCCTAACTCCCTAGGCCCGTTTGCTTACACATAACCTGAATCCTGCAAAATCCTTCAGTAGTAAAGCAAGCACATGACATGTATGCACACGTGCATGCATGGAGCAATAAACAGTGTCCACTGACCCAAGCACCGACCATGCAATCACTACAACAAACATGGATGTACATGTACCATGGAAAGGCAAGTATGCCTAATAACCTCAATCCTCCAAAATCCTTCACTTTAGCAAAGAGCATGTAGCATGTAACCTCAATCCTTCAAAACCCTTCACTTTAGCAAAGAGGATTTTGGAAGGTTAGAGTTAACAGTAAAATAGCAAATTAATCTACTATAGTAACACCATATATACACATTTTAACTATAAAACCATGCTTTTCATGATTATTTTGAGAAATGTGTCATTTTAAAGTGATGCTGTGCAAAGACAAGATTCTCTTGTTTTATTAGAGTCATAATAAATGTGGACTTACTGTAATAATTTCCCGCCTCTATATTAAAAATGACTCGTAGCATTCCCATTCCCCACACCAAAAAAAAATGTTAACAAAACTTTGGAAAGTCAAAATTTTGGAAAGTTGTTTACATGTAATTGGAACCAAAAAATGGAACCGGCTCATGACGGGTATCAGGAAATTAGATAGTCAGACAGCAATATTCCGATGAAGAGCAAAATTGCCAGCAACAGACGTTTAAAAAGTTAAAAACACAAGACGAAACACCTTTCACAAGAGCATACTGAAAATTCATTTAGATTTGTTGTATTCATACTCGGACCCCTCTCCCTCTCCCTCTCCCTCTCCCTCTCCCTCTCCCTCTCCCTCTCCCTCTCCCTCTCCCTCTCCCTCTCCCTCTCCCTCTCCCTCTCCCTCTCCCTCTTCCTCTCGTACTGCTAGTCCAATAACTTTGTGACCCTACAGTCATTTTTGAGAATAAGAATAGATTTTGTATTCATACAGCCCAAGAAGCTTCTCTTGTAAGTGTGAATTCTTCATCTTGTAGCACCCCTCTTTTAACCAGTTCGCGTCGGGAATAAAAAAGTTTTTCTGGGCCCCTGTGGCGGGTTTCTTTTTCCCACACACACGTTAATGGAAGCCTCCACAGAAGGTGGCCGGCACTTCCAAGCATGTCACCGTGCACGCGTGGCTCAACCGAGCATGCATACAAATATTCCGGAGTTTCCTATGGCGTGTTTAGACGCTCTCCGATCCGCAGTGCAAAAAAAAATTGCATGTATACACGGCCTCCGACGCGAACTGGTTAAAGTGTTACATTTAAGTTTACGTTTCCGGAGAGGCGGAGATAATTTGATTAATCAATACTAAAATAAAAACACCCTGGACAGAAATATTTCAAGGGACGTTTGATACCGGTCATTAATTTCTGTACATGTAATGCTAAGACGAGTAAAGAGAGACAGTGAGCCCCTCCAAGGAGAAATCCTTGGTGTGCAACTCTACCAGTTTACAGAAGGCACGCAATCACATACTGTATCCACCTTTATGCAGTTAACTTGCATTCCATGGCTTAAATTTAATGATGGATCTTTTCAATTACCTGTGAGTTTTGTTAGCAAAGGACTCAGCTGTTTTCAATTTTAAGGATATAAATCATGGCACTAACAACTAAGTACAATCATGTATCTGTAGGGGTTCATGGATAATTTGACTTGTTATTTTGTTTCCAGTTGCCACTTGCCAAAGAAGAAAATACGAAGACTCCTTGTTCACTGCAGGAAGTAAACACAAAGTTCACCTGCTAAATGGATTGGGATGATTTCAATTGGAATGTCAATTGTAAAGACACATCCTGTGTACTGACTTAAAGCAGCGGTTGTGATTTGACAAAATTAAAAAATCCTGGGAAAAATGGGCAGCAGGCCTGGGTCTCCCTTTGGTCTAGAGGGCAAAGCCCCCTGAACCTCCTGGATGTTTAATTTTGGAGGATTTAATACAGACTCTTCCCATCCCCACAAATAAGAAAATAGAGGTTTGGACACAATACAAGCTACATGTACATACTTCTTTTTTCCTTGATGGCTACTTCTCTTCTTTCACGAAAATGTCGAGGCAAAGGGAGATTTGCCAAAAATCTTGAAATTCTAAAATTTCTTTCTTTCCTTGGTGGCTATTACTTTGTATATATGGGAAATTTGGTCCCCACGTATACAATGTATCACGTATTTCCCTGTTGGCAAAAAAAAAAAAAAAATGGCCGAAAAAAAAGTGCGTCAGCACACCAATTTTGGAGCTGACTGACGACCAGAAACCGGACAGTTTTTTTTTGGCCTTAGGTAAGTTTTGGGTAACTCTTTTATCCTTTATGTGTTTGCAAAATACAGGTGTCGCATCTTCTCTTTAAGTATCTAGGTGAGCTACGTGTATTATGCTATCCATGACAGATCACAACATCCCTGCCAAATGGTTCTCCCATATGTTTTGCATCTTTTAGTTTTCACAGCTGGATGGATGGGCTCGCAGAGTGTCACAAGTACTGTTGGTGAGATTGAAGATGCGTGCTCTGACTAATGATCTGTGACTACAGCCCAGTCAGACGAAATTACTTTCACAGCAGCCGAGATCACAATTGATGCGCAGAGAAAACCTCATTAACGGTTTTGAAAACAACCCCGTGAAAAAAAAAATGGCTGCAAAACTCTCAGCATCTTATTCAATCAAAAATGAGGGATAAAATTGTCACCCTAGAAAGCATTGAAGATCGCCAACTCGGTCATAATGAGATGACAGCCTGGGTGTCATCAGGCCAATTCAAATGTACTGTATGATAAGGCTGTGCCGGGTACCCAGGATACCCCGGTATTAGCAGTTGGGGCGCCCAGCCTGGGTGTCATCAGACCAATTCAAATGTATGATTAGGCTGTGCCGGGTACCCAGGATACCCCGGTATTAGCAAGTTGGGGCACCCAGCCTGGGTGTCATCAGACCAATTCAAATGTATGATAAGGCTGTGCCGGGTACCCAGGATACCCCGGTATTAGCAGTTGGGGCACCCAGCCTGGGTGTCATCAGACCAATTCAAATGTATGATAAGGCTGTGCCGGGTACCCAGGATACCCCGGTATTAGCAGTTGGGGCGCCTGGCCTGGGTGTCATCAGGCCAATTCAAATGTATGATAAGGCTGTGCCGGGTACCCAGGATACCCCGGTATTAGCAGTTGGGGCGCCCGGCCTGGGTGTCATCAGACCAATTCAAATGTATGATAAGGCTGTGCCGGGTACCAAGGATACCCCTGTATTAGCAGTTGGGGTGCCCGGTTCCATTTTTCCGATCCCAGTTCCATTTTTCCGATCCCGGTTCCATTTTTCCGATCTCGTTCTTCAATAACCACTTTGTAAACAAAATTACTTTTAATTTTCCTGCCGACACTTGGTTTCCCATTCTCTTTTTGTTTGTTTGTTCATGTTCAGCAGTCAAATAACAAGCGACCAGGCTCGAAAGAATGCCTTACAATCCAAACTAACCATGCAATGGACATGGTGAAAATGTGAAACCATAATTTACGTAAGGAGCCAGGGACAAACCAAGATAGTTACTGATGAGCTACACGTAGCTGGAGGTGTGCTCTGATAATCATCTTTAAAGTTTAGTCAACTTTGTCATTAACGGACTATTAACTTTTTGTTTTATACACTTAAATCTTTATATAAATATATTTAAAAAAAACATTTCAATTTCAATTCAGTTCCAATTCAGTTCCAATTCAATTCCGGTAGCGACAATATGTGACCTGTTACAACGAAATGAGCGTAAAGTCGCACTATACCATTTCACAATACAGCGGGAAAAGTGAAAAATCGGAGGGGAGGTCTAATTTTTTTTTTTTGTTATTTGCAATTTGTAAATCTCCTTATATCGAATTCCAAATTTTCAGTTCGATCAGACAATTGAAAACCTCAATTTCAGGCCAATTTCTTTGGTAGCTTTTATCGCGTTCTAACAAACAACTTGAAACAAAGACGGAAACAAAGCCGCAAATCCCCCTCTGGTGGTCTGGGGGATCGCTGTAACCCCAAGTGTTACATGTATATATCATTGGAAAGCTCTTGTTCTACTGAATCCAGAAATACCAATAACTCAATTGTTTAAATTTCTGACTTTACGTTCATTTTGTGGTGACAGGTCACATATTCTTGGCAACATTTATATAAAATACATTTCTTGGCAACATTTGTTATGTATTATTGGCAATGTGCATGCAAGAGACACATCTGTTAAACCAATGAGCACCCTTTTCCACTTTTCAATGAACGAAAAACATGTTTATAAATTAGGCCCACCAAAAAAAGTCTCCGGTTTCTGGTCTCCATGCACAAAACCTCATGTCACCGCATGTCAGTTTCTCATGATCTGCTTCTTCTTTTCTTTTTTCTTTTTTGGCTATGAAATGATGTCCAATTGCAGCCAAAATTACTGGTTCTATTGGAAATCTGCCGTGCTGTGTTTTCTGTTTTCCATACTTTCTGTTCGTGAAATTTGGTCTGGTTCCAATAACCGCGTATACATGTGCACATGTAACACCCAAAAAAAATAATAATTTAAAAAAAAATTAAAAATTCATTTTAAGCCAATCTACTCAGAGATTTTATATTCATGACCAGAAACCATTTTTTTTCCTTCTTTTTTTCCTTAACCCCCTTCTTTAAACCCTAGCCTGGACTGTACCATCATTGATGTAAACTGCAGACTTCGTACACTAGTTTCCCTAGGAATGAAAAAGCCTAGCACATGTACACATACGTGTATACATGTACATGTATCAAGTACACACACCACAAACCTGGCTCAACTCAAATCCTGGAATCTCATTCAATGGCAGTGCACAAGAGTAACTAAGGCAGAGTGAAAAGAAGAAGGAAAGACACGTTCTGACTGTTGATGGGATGCAGCCTGGACATTTTTGTCATTCTGGATCAAAGCACTGGGACGCCCACTATACTTTGTTTGCAAATGCAGGAGAGATGAAAGCAATGGTTGACTCTCAGGCTAAATATGTGTGATTTGATGGGTCTGTTAGTGTCAGTGAGGTTGAGAGTTATCAGTATCACTGTACATGTACACACATACATGTACGTGGGTGTTTATTTTTGGAAATTTGGCACTCTTATAAATCCAGTTATTATTAACCCTAACCCCCTATAGGTACTCTGGCTAGGAACCTTCCTGAATCCTCCAAAATCCACTTTAGGAAACATGCCCTTATCTTCAAAATGCACCATGTATTTTTCGTTGATCTTTCATATTCAGCACTTATGGCCTGTACTTCTTGCCAGGTAGTAATTTTGCCCCATTTGAAAGTACCAGTTTCCAACAGTGCTGAATTTTTTCCCAAAAAAAGTGCCCCTTGGAGGATTTTGGAGGATATGATGTGGTTAGGGTTTAATAAATTTGCTGAATAATTATTTTCAATCAAATTTATTTAAAAGAATTACATGTACATGCAGTTTAAGAGCAGCTACAAACAGTACGTGTAACAGTTTACACATGTATGTACATGTATGTGTACATAAATGTACAATTCATGGTGCAAGTTTATTGTTCTTCAGGTATACATGCACACACACACACACACATATCCCAACACCTTTGTTTAGAGTATAAACCAAGGACCTACTGTTCCCTATGGAGTGCCATGGTCGAGCGGTTTAGTGCATCGGATTTGTGTTCTGATGCCTGAGTTGTCAGAATGTGGGTTCGAATCCCGACCGTGACCGTGGTACTTATGTCCTTGAGCAAGACACTTTACCATAATTGCTCCTCTCCACCCATGGGTAAATGGGTACCTGTGAGGGCAGAGTTGGTTGTTATGTTTGATTAGCCCTATATGCGCTGTAATGGCAGCAATTGAGCTGTATAATCCCCAGGGAGCTGAGATGGTTTCAGGAATGATTTATGAGCCTGATGAGCAGGGGTAATAATGTAATGCGCCTTGAGCGCCAGTTTGGTGGATACGTGTGCTATATAAGTCCACATTATTATTATTATTATTCCTTTCATTTGTTAGGTGTTCATGCGACAGCGCAAACACCTCTTGAAATTGTTTTTTTAGTTTTTTTTCTCCTTCTCGATGAGACATACATGTACATGTATCTAACAAATAAAACATAGTTCCAAAGTTCACAGAGCCTTCAAACTTGACACATACTTAGAACATAAAATGTAGTTATCAATGAAGTTATGACATACAGTTTCAGGTAAAGTTGTGACGTCATTAGATATCGAAATACACTCAAATCAAATTTTAATCTCATGAACCACAAAAGATATTTACACAATCTTTGCATCATCTTACACATCTTGAATTATGTGACATTTCGTACACAGACATGACCCCAATCTGACCTCTCCTTCCGGTCGAAACCGGAAGTTTAAGTGAAAAAATATTCTGAAGCACTTTTATATCTATGTCCATGATACGGTATTTGGGCGTGCCTTCCGTGGACGAAATTACTATTGACATGTTACCTTTTCAAAAATGTGACTGATGACATCATCACCTGTCACAGGTTATCTCAAAAGCCATAGGAAATTTGAATATGACTTCTGTGAATAAAGTGATTAGTGACATCTTATCTTTAAAAAAAAATGTTTGATGATGTCATCAAAGTTCAGAGCGCCCCCCCTATCTCAGATATTGAAACAAAGCAGGTACTTACGTTATTTTTTCATGATCATGAGGAAGTTTTATTGTGTCATATGTACATGTACATGTGATTTGAAGGTCATATACATGTACATGTATGACCTTCAAATCACATAACATGATCTTTACTTCTGGTCTAAACAGGAAGTTCAAATTCAAAACATTCTAACGCAAAACTGATAGGTCTTTTGAATATGAAATTGATATCGTTATAATAAAAGATGATACACCTTTGCAAAATATGATTGATATCATCGATGATAATTTGATTGAACCAGAAGTTGACACGAACACCGTGTGTTTGTTCTAACAAACACTTGAGCTCTAGTTCTATTTGTAGTCATCTCCCATTTGATTTGTACATGTTTTTCAACCGAGGACATTTTCAAACAATAAATGCCAACCTAGGATCCATTGTTCCCTGAACTGTTATACACTGCAAGTCCTTGGCTTACACCATAAACAAATGACCAAGGACAGTCATACGACATGTATGAATGTAGTTGTTCATGTTACATTATGTAGCTGAGCGAATTTCATTCCTACACCCAACAATCTTTTCCAATAACATTTTAATTAGTCACGGTCGGCGGCACGTTTTATTCACACCAGCACATTGCAGGGAACAATGATTGAATATCAATTTCAGGCTGCTATCTACATTTAGTTCATTTACCCGTGCATGCACTTTATCACGAATGAGCCCATTCATGGAAGTCTTAAGTTCACATATAACCACAATAACAGGCATAGTTCTAAAGGTTACGGTACGTGAATCCACACAATAGCTGCGCCACAAATGCCTTTACTACCGATCATTGCTTTGTCTCACTTCTGAAATGATTGGAATTAAAGACCACCTCAATGTATGCTTTTGAACTTTAGAACAGAAATTGTGCGTCTATTTTCTTTAGAAGTATGACAATGCAATAATGGACCCACGCCGGGGAATTCAAACAATGTGTTGAGATTAACCCTGCAAACAAGTTCTAGGGATTTTTATTCCAAGCAGAGGAGAAAAAAACAAATTCCCAGACAATTATGTAAACAATATCGTTTTATTTCTCTTTCAATTAATTCATACTAATGTGCATTCCTGCGATGCTCTGCAATTTTTGTTCTTCAAATTGGAACATTTCATTATATCATCAAAAGTTGCATTTATAACATGAATACTGTGCAACTTTCTAGGTAATTCAGTGACAGCTGTGATGTCCCATAAGATATTAAAAATATATATGAACAGTATGACTCACTTTTTATTGGGAATGACAAGAACAGTATGATCAAGGTATCTTGGTAAATCTACTCCCTGGTACATGTAGATCAGCTCCCAGGTGCTGACTTCATTTTTTTTTTTTTTTTTTTCATAATTGTGCTACAATTGCATGCATTTCTTTTTGTTTAGACTCGGTTATTCACTTTACGTAGAATCAAGGTTTAATTTTCTTGGCTTTATTTAGAGAAAAGGTACATACAGGACGATTCCGTGATTCTTTATACAGTGACATTTGACTCAAAATAAAAATAATTAAGCTCACAGTTCTTAATGCAAGCAATAATTTTTTATTTTTTTAAAACTGTTATTCATCTGTTATAATACCATGCAAGTTAATCGGTTTTTCCAGGATTTGCTCATAATTCATTTTCCCATCATGAAGTTGCGAAAACCCTTCTTTCAGACAAGATCAAATGGAAACTCCAATCTTCTAAGGTTTTAATATCAATGTTGATACCTGTATCATGTGTACACACAAGAATATGTGCTTACTAATACTAATATAAAATACTATTATTACATTTTGATATGTTACAATTAAGAGTTACATGTAGCTCATAAATTAGCATGGTTAATGAGTGAAAAGGATTCTGTTAACATAAACTCATGGATAAATACATGTACTGTACATGTACATATGAAAAATTCCCCAATAAATCAGTTAGTTGTGTTCTTTCTAAAAAAAAAAAAAAAGGGGGGTTTCCAATAAAAGAGTAATGCAATCATCTCAATGAGTTGAAAATATCCGAGTCAAAATAAAAATTATCAATATTTTGGCTATGTCCACTTTTTTTTATGGAATCTCCCTACAGTACAACGTTGGTAATGTTGGCACAGCTACGTGTACGTTTACAAGATTGTGCTCACTCTCTTTGAATAACTCATTAAAATGACCAACGAGAACATAGTGGTTAGCCTGGAATTAAGGAAAGAATATTCTTTCCTAAAAAAAGAAGTTTTCTTAAAAATAACAGCACCTCAGACATAACCATTTCTAGGGAATATTAAAGGGGCAGTATCGTCATGATCAACAGGGCATGGAATCAGAGCGCTAGGTTTAGATTAACTCAGTGACTGTAAATAATACCCCACATGATAAGGTCATAATTACCCGTTGCTGCTGCATACATGAGCCAGTCATTTTCAGTCACTGTGTTCGTCTTTTAAACTACACGTACACTGTAGGACACCAATTCCATGCCCTGTTGAAAGTCTGCTCTGATCGTGACGACACTGTCCCTTTAATACCACACATTTAGTAAATTATGCATTAAAATTTGATCTTCTAAAATAATTTTCTACAGTAGATTAGACCCTCAGTCATGAATACACAGTTTGATTCCCAATATAGAGCATCGTACTATATAAAAAAAAATAATAATAATAAATTTTTACAAAAATGTGTCACCAAACCACTATTGAGGCTGAGCTCCGACCAGAAACCAGACATTTTACTTATCAGGCCTAATGGTTGCTTCATGGGAGTCGCTTCAGTTAGCCACCATGCTTTTCAATGAATAACAAATTATTTGGACACCCTATTTTTTCTAAATCTTGTCTAAAAACCTCCATTGTTGCACCATAAATCACATTACCCTGTATTTACTATTCACGAGGTCAGTTATGGTTCATTTCTTTAGCAATTACTGGCTGATTTACTCCAGGCGTACGCCTGATTTATCCAATGCCTTTTGCTTGGCTGACTGCTGACTGCTGACTTCGGCTCAATATTCTCCCCCCCCCCCCCAATCTCCTTGGTATTGAAGAAATCCACAATCAATTTCTCATCACATTCCCTTCATTGATTGCTCTTTTTATGTTGGTCTGAATTTCTTTTTTTTCAAGAGAAGACCTTTAAATAACATTGGTAATGAATATTGGTTTGCTTTGCGGTAACACCATTGTGGGTTTAATCTCAGCTATCCCTAAAGTGAGACTGGTTCTGATAAGGTTACAAAACCACGGTTATCTGAGGTACATGTACCTTGCAATGTTATATTTCTGTACGTTTTGAATATAGCCTGCTCTAATAATAATAATAATATTCCATTATTTCCCCTGGTCACTGGGCCAGTATCATTCCAATAATCTTTCTCATCTCCCTGGGGAGTATACAGCCCATTATGTGCAACCTTTTTTGGCGCTACAGGGCTAATCAAACACAATAACCATCTCTACCCCTCACAGGTACTCATTTATACTTCTGGGTGAAGAGAAGCAATTACAGTAACAGTGAATGGATTGATGATTGATGGCTTGTCACAAAATGTCATGTCACAAAATTTCAAATCTGTCACATAAATGTCTCAAATGTGACAGAATTTTTGGCACCTTTTGCACAGAATGTCACATCAGTTTTGCCTTTGTCGCATTTGATTGGCATAGATTAAAACATCATGACCAGTTGACCGGTGATACTCATGTCTGTTTCATGAAAAATGGAACCACCACTAAAATGCAACATCAGATTACACTCTGTGTAAATCTACACTGAAGACTCGAAGACTTGTACAAAAGAAAATCAGGAAAAAGTGAAAGATTGCCCAAAGTGTCTCTGAAGTATAATCGAACTAAAGATGTTGCATTGCCCACTAGCCTCAGGATAGTGAACGGACCAATAATAATAATAATAATAATAATGTGTGGATTTATATAGCGCACGTATCCACCAACTAAGTGGTGCTCAAGGCGCATTACATTATTATCCCTGCTCATAAGGCTCATAAGGCTCATAAATCATTCCTGAAACCATCTCAGCTCCCTGGGGAGTATACAGCTCAATTGCTGCCATTTCTAGCGCATATAGAGCAAACCAACTCTGCCTTCACAGGTACCCATTTAACCCCTGGGTGGAGAGAAGCAATTATGATTAAGTGTCTTGCTCAAGGACACAAGTGTCACGGCCGTGATTCGAACCCACATTCTGTTGCTAACACCAGAACTTGAATCCGGTAAGCTAGACCGCTCGGCCACGACCTAGCAAAGTTCTTTGTCCAAATTTCTGAGGTTTTCAAGGAAATTTTTCATTTTATTTGTTCAGTCATTTACATTTGGAGCTGGAATGTGCCAGAATGTCAGACAATTTTTAACACTTCTGTTTATGTTCCTTTTTGTCACATTTTGTCACAAAATTGTCAGAATGTCACAGATTTTTGGTCAATGAAATTTTGTCACAAAATGTCACCATGTCACAGATGATCCATTCTCTGCAGTAAAGTGTCTTGCTCAGGGACACAAGCACCACGGCCGCGGCCGGGATTCGAACCCACATTCTGACGATACAGCCATCAGAACACGAGTCCAATGCACTAAACCGCAGGAGACTGCGAGAAAGTTAGGAGATGCTTCTTGTCATGTACATATATATAATGCTTCTTGTATCATTATGTTATATACAGTAACAACCAACCAGTGAAAGTTTCAGCTTGTTAAATGCGGTGTCCTTCACAAGAAAATTGTGAAAATGCGTTCAGAGTTTTCAGCATTCGGATTGTTTGTATTTATTCTAGCGAGGTATTTGGGGATGAATTCTCCTTCCTAAGTTCGAACTGAAAATTATTTCACTTTTCCTTAACCCTCCTATGGTTTGACCTTTCAAAACCTTTCAAAATCTGCTTACTGGCAAAATGGCTATCAATAATGTATGAACCCTTTAAAACCCTCCAGAATTTGTTGCTACTGAACTACCACACCTTTCAATACCCTTTGAAAGGTATTGAAACATTTCAACACCAGTTTGTTCAGAGAGTTGTTTCACCTTTCGAAACCTTTCATAGGTCCCTTTTGTCAGACAGTTTTCTCACCTTTCAAAACCCTTCAGTACAGCAAACTTGAAAGGTTTTGAAAGGTCTGACAATTCTATGGCAAACTGCACTGTACATAGGAGGGTTAAAGTGACAGCACCTCACCTCATAATTATTTCTAGGGAAGATTGACACCATTCAAAAACGGTGTAGTGATTCGCTTTTTTAAATTTTTTTAATTTTTTTTAAAAAATCTTTTAAGTTTTTTAAATACGTGTATACGCATTTATTGGAACCAGACCAAATTTCCCAAACACAAAGTATGGTGGCTATGTACCCCTATGTGAAAAAAAAGTTGTTTAAATCACAAAGCGGCAGAATTCCAATCGATCCAATTTTGGCCGCAATTGGACATTGTTTCAAAGAAGAAAACTGAAAATGCCGACGAGCGGGTCTGAGGCGACATGTGCATGACCAGAAACCAGAGAATTTTTTTGTAGTACCATGAATCTTGGTTCCGAGAAGAAAAAAAATGATGGTTTGACATCTCAACATTTCAATCAGTATGCCTCAAATCGTCTTTTTTTTATTGTTTTTTTTTTAAATGGTGAAATCATTTCCCAACTAATTGATTAAATATAAATTTTCATCTGACAGTATTTTGTTTCAGAGGAACAGTTTCATTTTTTTTGATCAGGCAATTTTTTTTTAAAACAAAATATGAAAACATAAAAAAATCTATATTAAAAATATTTAATTACATTACACAGGCCTACATGTACACGTGGGCATGTTACCGATAGATTTGGCAATCTTGGCTTATTTTGTCCATCAGAAAATAACAATTAATTACATTACATATGGCGACATGTGCACGTGTACCAATAAATTTGGCAATCTTGGCTTATTTCGTCCAACGGAAGACCACATTTATCTGTAAGTCGATACCGACTCGGCCAGCCGAGCTGATGCCCATTATCCAAGTTAAATTCCAGCGAATGTACATTAGCATGTATTAACCTAGATATGTACCATTCCTTATTTAAGCAGCCTTAATATGCCAGGCCAAGTGTAACAAAAATGACATTTCAGTCAGCTAATGGGAGACCGATTCCTGAGAAAGAATTTCACAGAGAAGATAGCATACACTGTGCATGTACTTTGTACAATGTGTACTGAATTGGCCGAGGTGCCCAATGATACAACAGATGAGAACTGCACATATGTGTTTTGCCATTATAAAGCATTGTTGACACCAAATTTCACTACTTTTTTTTCGAATACAGAGATCTGTTTTTTATCTCAAGAGAGACCATCATCTGTTAAACATCGCCCACACATGCCAACAGGTATTAAATTGCCACATGGGCACTTTACAAGAACAGTCATTTCTGCCCATTTCCCTGACCAAACATACAACCTTAAAGTCCATACAAAGTGCCTTGATTTTTTTACTCAAAGTTGTTTAACTAGTATGTATTTAGTTATTTATATGCTATTCAAAAAAACATTAAAATAAATCAGAAATTGCTGAAAAAATCTGGATTTTCAGCCAAAACTCCAGCGGTTGAAATCCGCGACATCTGTTGGACATTTGCGGCCCGTGGCGGCAGCAAACATTTTTCCTGTTTTTATGACGTACTTTTACGGGAGCTCGAAAGGTGCCGTCTTAACAACGGTCTGGCTGCTGCCGCGTTGTCCGTGGCCGTACATGTACATGCGTACATGGGATTCCCCTTGACGATTATTGTGTGTGCGTCCGTGCACGGCGGGGTCGGGTCATTGTCAAACTATTAGTCTGGTTGACAGCGCCGGCAACATCACCAAAAAATTATTTTTTATCGGCACAAAACAAGAACAATTTGGAAACATTTTGCAGTGAGATTAACTTTCAACAAATCAAATACTGGACATTCAAAACTCTGGTACCATTAGTACGTGTGCTTATGCCGGACTCGAGATCTTCCTTCGGCTTCGCCATTTTCGCCAGGATTTCGCCTGGATTTTGTCCATTCCAGGCTTAATTGATACGATTCTACGTCACTTATATCACAAACTTTGGCATCAGTATAATCTCCATCAAATGACGATGATGAACAACACAATTGGTCAGTACTACTTTTGGAAACTTCTTCAAAAACACTTTCGGAAGTCGTAGTTGGTAAACTTATTTTTGCAGCTGTACGCGATGTAATATATGCTTTGTGTACAAAACGTACCGCAGTAAACAGTTGTGGTGTTCGCCCTCTCGTAAATGTACGTCATCAAAATACGTTCAGTGAAAGTGTCCCCGACGGCTTTTGTTCCGGGCATGTCGTTTGCGGTAGTGGCAAAGTACATTTTCATAGGTTTTTTTGAAGGGTTAAATAAAAATAATGAAAGTCTTATTTTTGGTGATTCCTACTTAGAATTACTTTTTAAAATAGGGTTGAAAATATTTACCATTTTGTATGGTCTTTAAAGGGAAAACATTCGTAACGGTTGCGAAAAACTACTCCTACGAGTAACCCCCCCTTACTCTCTTTGAAGCAAGCAAACTGTGAAAGGTTCAGCTTACTATTGTGTGTCGTTAAAAGGTGAATATTTATTCTCATCTACATGTAATGTGGAATTTAGGAAAGAGTACTCTGTCCAATCAATCATTTCACATTTTTTAAAGACAAAATTACATTTATCTCTTGGGATAAGATTGAAAAGCTTTACATGTATGTACATGCACACCAAGTAATTTGTACATTAATTAAAACCCCAACCCCCTAGGCATTTCTGGCTAGGAACCTTCCTGAATCCTCCAAAATCCATCAGTGCACTTTTGGAAACGTGCCCTTATCTTCAAAATGCACCATGTATTTTCGTTGATCTTTCATATTCAGCACTTATGGCTTGTACTTCTTGCCAGGTAGTAATTTTGCCCCATTTGAAGACGTGAAAGTACCAGTTTCCAACAGTGCTGAATTTTTTCAAAAAAAGTGCCCCTTGGAGGGTTTTGATGGATTTGGGGTAGTTAGGGTTAAAATTTATAAATTAAATATACATTTTTGTAATTACCAATACATGGACCTTAGGCCCCCCCCCAAAAAAAAAAAATAAAGTCTCCAGTTTCTGGACATAGGTCAGTTTCAAAATCAGTGCGGTGACACACTTTTTTAGGAGGTAATCTCTTTTTTTGCCAACCAGTGAAATACATGATACACGGGTACATGTATCCGCAGTTATTGGAACCAGACCAAATTTCCCATACACAAAGTATGGTGGGCTAGTAAGAGAGGCCATCACAAATCGGGCTAACGTTCATACCCCTATATGTGTGTGAAAGAGTCATTTAAAAAACACAGCATGGCAGAATTCCAATCGGTCCAGCAATTTTGCCTACAATTGGACATCATTTCATAGAAGAAAAAATAAATAAATAAATAAATAAATAAAAATACTGACGCTCGGATCTGAGGTGACGCGCGCGGAGACCAGAAACCAGAGACTTTCTTTTGGGGGCCTTACATGTACAGTTGTACATGTATCTTTAAAAGTTAAATGAAAGATAGTCATACATGTACATGTATGTTATATACCAGAGACATCCCAAGAAACTGTTCTATCACGACACCCTTATTACACAATAGGAAAAAAGAAGCTTTCTGTACACAACAAATGATTAAACACATTTTGTTTTGGGTCTGAGAAGAAACGTTCATAATTTCCTTGGGAAATGTGAGCCTAGCCAAGGGTTCTCCAGAGATTTTAAAGTAGCAGGTGAAAACTTTCAAGTTTCATCTAGTCAGGGAACAATCAATTAAAAACAAACAACAAATTAAAAAAACTAGACAAAAAGGAACCTGGCGCCACAGAGACGAGCTTAGCTTAAAATCGCTCAGCAACCAGCCTCTCTGGAAAAACAACGGGAAATTTAAAAGATAAAGTGTACCATTTGTAAACCTCCAATAATAAAGACATCAAAACAAGTGACCTGTGAAGATCCAGCTCATTAAGTTTAAGTCGTTAATGGGAAAATAAAGAAACTGTTTTCAGAAAAAAATAATTTTTTTACCAGCAAACATGAGTCATGACATGTTCATAATCATCATAACGTGAAATTTTGATACTGGTTCATTATAGAAATTCTGTACTGTACACATGTGTACACTTTTGGGGAACAATATTCGACTATTCTGAAAACAATAATCGGTACCTCAGACAGAAATTATTTCAAGGGATGTTTGATACCATCGTCAACATAAAAATTTCATTTCATTTTTATGTGATACCCGAGTTACACTATTTTCTGTACGTGTACATACAAACTGTAGATTTTCATTTTTATGTGATGCCCGAGTTACACTATTTTCTGTACGTGTATGCAAACTGTAGATTTTCATTTTTATGTGATACCCGAGTTACACTATTTTCTGTACGTGTATGCAAACTGTAGATTTTCATTTTTATGTGATACCCGAGTTACACTATTTTCTGTACGTGTACATACTGTAGATTTTCATTTTTATGTGATACCCGAGTTACACTATTTTCTGTACGTGTATGCAAACTGTAGATTTTCATTTTTATGTGATGCCCGAGTTACACTATTTTCTGTACGTGTACATACAAACTGTAGATTTTCATTTTTATGTGATACCCGAGTTACACTATTTTCTGTACGTGTACATGCAAACTGTAGATTTTCATTTTTATGTGATACCCGAGTTACACTATTTCCTGTACGTGTACATATGCAAACTGTAGATTTTCATTTTTATGTGATACCCGAGTTACACTATTTTCTGTACGTGTATGCAAACTGTAGATTTTCATTTTTATGTGATACCCGAGTTACACTATTTTCTGTACGTGTACATATGCAAACTGTAGATTTTCATTTTTATGTGATACCCGAGAACTATTTTCTGTACGTGTACATGTAAACTGTAGATTTTCATTTTTATGTGATACCCGAGTTACACTATTTTCTGTACGTGTATGCAAACTGTAGATTTTCATTTTTATGTGATACCCGAGTTACACTATTTTCTGTACGTGTACATGCAAACTGTAGATTTTCATTTTTATGTGATACCCGAGTTACACTATTTTCTGTACGTGTACATATGCAAACTGTAGATTTTCATTTTTATGTGATACCCGAGTTACACTATTTTCTGTACGTGTATGCAAACTGTAGATTTTCATTCAATTCTTTTGTACACTGATTATTATTCTCCTGAAGACGATCAGAGCATACTGATCGAAACGTCGCGTTGTAACCACCAGTTCTTTCCAGAACTAATTACTACTCAAAAACAATTTTTTCACATAATAATAATGATAATAATAATAATAATGAACATTTGTAATGCGCCGGTATCCATCAAAAGAGACGCTCATGGCGCAGTGATACATCAGTGTAAACAAGAAAAACAAAATACATGTACATGGTAAGAACAATGCAATATAAAATTACAAGGAACAATGATTGTAAATAGACTGACTGGCCCTGGTCAGAATATGCTAGGCAAAGACATGGTGTCACCTCAAACAGTCTTTACTTATTGTTACATGTATATTATAAATAGAGAATAAGCTGTTACAAACTGCTTACCAACCTAAAGTACATACACATGTACATGTACATGTACATGTAAGTATGCAAAATAATGTTTGTTATTGGCCTTACATTTTGAAGCTAGCAGGTTCTTTCTCAAAGGCAAAAATGGGACGGAATACAAATATACACGTACATCCATACATTGTATGTGTATGAATACAAGGGTGAATGTGCATGTGTGTTTGTATTCTGTCTCATTTTACCAGTAGAGAAAGAACCTGTTCGAAACATAAGACCAATAACCATTATTTTGCATTGTTACATTAAATGAAAGTTTTGGAAATTAAAACAATTTGAACAACTTCTTTACAAAGTTTAAATTAGGAATTGTGATTATGTACATGTATTAGATTAGGCCAAAGCAAAAAAGTCTCTGGTTTCTGGTTTCTGCGCGCGTTGCCTCAGAGTCGCACGTCAACATTTTTAATTTTCTTTTCTTTTTTTTTGGCTATGAATCCAATTGCAGCCAAAATTGCTGGATCGATTGGAATTCTGCCGTGCTGTGCTTTAAACGACTTTTTCACAAAGGGGTAATGAACGTTTGCCCAATTTGTGAGGCCTCTAGCACTCTTAGCCACCATACTTTGTATATCACTAGGGGTGTATAATTGGGCAGTTTTGAAAAATCCACCTAAATTTTGCTAGGGGTATTGGGGCCGCTGTTGTGAACAGCGCTGGGGGTGAAATCTATAGTTCTGAGTGTTTGCTTTGCTTTCCTTTGTTGCTTAAATCGTTAACATCCAGAGGATCACAACATTGCGATTTGTAAAAATCCAGACAAATTACACCCCTGGTATATGGGAAATTTGGTTCTGCGTATAATGTGTCACGTATTTCCCTGTTGGGAAAAAAAAAGAAAAAAGCGTGTCACTTCACCGATTTTGAATCCGACCGATGACCAGAACCCAGAGAGTTGTTCTTTTTTACCAAGTAACGATCATCTTTTAGTTTGTATGGAAACACTCATTTGATGAACTTTATGAATACGAAGTTCACATGAAAGCATGTACCTGTAAGGACCATACAAAATAGCACTACATGTAAGTATCAGGACTTACCCCAAAAAAAATCCAATTGCAAGAAATTGACCCTCCCAGCAGCCCAAGGAACAACAATAAAATATGTATGCCCGTGCTTGAGGCATTCTCCACTGCGTCCTCCGTGGGGAGAAACCTTAAAGCATTATCACTGATCAATGATGCCTATGTAGATCCATCTTATTCCTCCGGTAAATGAGTCGGAATACCTTCCACTATTCCCTCGGGCTTGGAACTTAATTTATGATGACTGACTGTTGAATCTTGCGTGGAATGAGTTCTTCATTCATGAGATCAAGTTATGAATATTTCAGATGAAGGGGAAAAAAAGCCAATTAGTTTTGTGGGGTTGGGGGGGGGCAAAGCGGCAAGTACATGTACATGTACCCACGAATTGGGGCGATCTTATGCATTCAACATATGGTACTTGAGAGTACAATGAGGACAAAATCTGCATATAAAAAAATGCAGATTACATTAAAAATCAATCTTTTCACTGTCTGGTCTCTGTCTGGTCTCTGTCTGGTCTCTATCTGTGTTTCTGAATACCATTAGCATCCAGGGTAGTCAGCCGAAGACGCCGAAAATAGATTGCCCTAAATGACAATAAATTGGTGGATTTCAGTAAAACATTTTGTGCCTTGCCAGGTTCACTGTACAGTAAAGCATGGACAGATACATGTAATGTTTGCCATGAGCATTACTCAATTAGTCAATATTTGTGATGTCATTGTTTATCAGTGCTATTTGTTGTAAAATATGTACAGTGTATGTACACCATTGCACTTTGACACTGATTTATTTACTGTTCAATTTTATCACTAATTCAGCATTAAAACCCACTCCGAGGCCACTCCGATCCACTAAATTTTCAGTATACTTTTCACCAGCCTTTAGTACATACAAGCCTGCTGTCCTTTCCAAGTAATCTTACAAAATCAACTGTGTGTCACCCAAGGCCACTGTAAATGTTTGAACATATTAGTATGGCCTGCAATGTATCAATGGGAGACCACCTTACCCTGCAATCTCAGTGGTGTGACAGTGCACAGAAGGGTAACTATAGGAGGCCACTGGCAACAGCTAATGGCTTGGAGTGGCCTGAACGGGTTGTTTCAAAAATTGCACTGATTGTAGGAGGGTTAATTTGACTGATTTTGTACATTCATGAACCTGTATAGATCTCTTCTTACTTATACAATGCAAACCTCAAAACTTTCATGCAATGTACGTGTACATTTAAATGTACAATGTATATTTGTTGTATATTTGGTTGAGAGGTTGAGACGTCTGCACTAGTAAGCAGGAGGTCGTGGGTTCGAATCCCGCCCAAATCACCTGCAAAGTTTTTTTTCTAAAGACACTCAGAAAGCACCGAGTATACAGTGCTATACACACGTCAGTGCAGGGCAAAAAAATTAAATCAATTGTTTATCTCCCGACGCAAGAATTTCATGACCTATAAATATCGTGGAACCCGCTTGCTACATGTACAAATGTATATGATTCTAGCCAGCCAATCGTCATCGGGCAAGCTCGGTGGTCGAGAGGTTAAGACGTCTGCACTAGTAAGCAGGAGGTCATGGGTTCGAATCCCGCCTGAGTCGCCTGTGAAGTTATTTCCACAGACACTCGGAAAGCACCGAGTATAAAGTGCTACATTATGCACACGTCGGTGTGGGGCAAAGAAATTCATTCAAAGTACACAATGTTGTGTAAGTTACCAAGTTACAGTTGGGAACTGAATCAACCAATTAATCAATCAAGCAATTATTTTCAATCACTGTTTACTTTGAAACCCATTATTTCCTAGGTTTTAGTTTGAAGGATATTTTTATTTGATTCAGCCATTGGCTGCTTTTCCTTAACGTGCAAAACGGGCATACTGTCAAACTACTTACACTGTACACTGTCAGAGCATCTTTTATAACTTCCGATTCCTTTCTTTAGTCGTTTATTTTGTCCTGTTTTGGCTGCTCCTAAAGAATAATTAACTTTGTCTGTTTCTGCCATAAAGCCAGAGTTTCATAGGCACTTCGCTGCCACCTACATATGTACATGTACTGTAGTGCAGATTCATGAGATGTCCAAAACCTCCTGACAAGTCCAGTCATGATGAAAGGCTCAAAGCTGTCCATCCCCTTATATGGGTATACCTTACCGCTTATGATTTTGCATACTGGTATTCATCCCTGGACAGTAAATTCACTTGACAGACTTTAATTCACGAGGTACAGTAAATTTATATTATATGCTGATCAACCGCACAGAACAGGGCCCAATTTTAAATCTCTGCGTACCGTAAAGAGAAAAATTGGCACATCCTATGGTATATCAGCAAATTTGGTACAAAAAGTGTGTTAGCTTTCATGGAGTAGAAATTGTAGCTGGAGGCACACAGTGCCCCTCCCCACTTCCTGACGGCAAATTTTTGCTCAAAGTGTTTTCTGTACAAATCGTGAATGCTTTGACTTGTTAACTGGACTACGCATTGAGCTGAAACTTTCACAGGTTGGCTGCTTACATGTAGCTTCAAAGAGAGTAAGCATACCCATAGAATCAGTTGTATCAACATTACCAATGTGGTATCTTCCCTTCAATATACATCTTGATTCAAAGAGAGTAAGCATACCCATAGAATCAGTTGTATCAACATTACCAATGTAGTATCTTCCCTTCAATATACATCTTGATTCAAAGAGAGTAAGCATACTCATAGAATCAGTTGTATCAACATTACCAATGTAGTATCTTCCCTTCAATATACATCTTGATTCAAAGAGAGTAAGCATACTCATAGAATCAGTTGTATCAACATTACCAATGTAGTATCTTCCCTTCAATATACATCTTGATTCAAAGAGAGTAAGCATACTCATAGAATCAGTTGTATCAACATTACCAATGTAGTATCTTCCCTTCAATATACATCTTGATTCAAAGAGAGTAAGCATACCCATAGAATCAGTTGTATCAACATTACCAATGTAGTATCTTCCCTTCAATATACATCTTGATTCAAAGAGAGTAAGCATACCCATAGAATCAGTTGTATCAACATTACCAATGTAGTATCTTCCCTTCAATATACATCTTGATTCAAAGAGAGTAAGCATACCCATAGAATCAGTTGTATCAACATTACCAATGTAGTATCTTCCCTTCAATATACATCTTGATTCAAAGAGAGTAAGCATACCCATAGAATCAGTTGTATCAACATTACCAATGTAGTATCTTCCTTCAATATACATCTTGATTCAAAGAGAGTAAGCATACCCATAGAATCAGTTGTATCAACATTACCAATGTAGTATCTTCCCTTCAATATACATCTTGATTCAAAGAGTAAGCATACCCATAGAATCAGTTGTATCAACATTACCAATGTAGTATCTTCCCTTCAATATACATCTTGATTCAAAGAGAGTAAGCATACCCATAGAATCAGTTGTATCAACATTACCAATGTCGTATCTTCCTTCAATATACATCTTGATTCAAAGAGAGTAAGCATACCCATAGAATCAGTTGTATCAACATTACCAATGTAGTATCTTCCCTTCAATATACATCTTGATTCAAAGAGAGTAAGCATACCCATAGAATCAGTTGTATCAACATTACCAATGTAGTATCTTCCCTTCAATATACATCTTGATTCAAAGAGGTAAGCATACCCATAGAATCAGTTGTATCAACATTACCAATGTAGTATCTTCCCTTCAATATACATCTTGATTCAAAGAGAGTAAGCATACCCATAGAATCAGTTGTATCAACATTACCAATGTAGTATCTTCCCTTCAATATACATCTTGATTCAAAGAGAGTAAGCATACCCATAGAATCAGTTGTATCAACATTACCAATGTAGTATCTTCCCTTCAATATACATCTTGATTCAAAGAGAGTAAGCATACCCATAGAATCAGTTGTATCAACATTACCAATGTAGTATCTTCCCTTCAATATACATCTTGATTCAAAGAGAGTAAGCATACCCATAGAATCAGTTGTATCAACATTACCAATGTAGTATCTTCCCTTCAATATACATCTTGATTCAAAGAGAGTAAGCATACCCATAGAATCAGTTGTATCAACATTACCAATGTAGTATCTTCCCTTCAATATACATCTTGATTCAAAGAGAGTAAGCATACCCATAGAATCAGTTGTATCAACATTACCAATGTAGTATCTATACATCTTGATTCAAAGAGAGTAAGCATACCCATAGAATCAGTTGCATCAACATTACCAATGTAGTATCTTCCCTTCAATATACATCTTGATTCAAGAGAGTAAGCATACCCATAGAATCAGTTGTATCAACATTACCAATGTAGTATCTTCCTTCAATATACATCTTGATTCAAAGAGAGTAAGCATACCCATAGAATCAGTTGTATCAACATTACCAATGTAGTATCTTCCCTTCAATATACATCTTGATTCAAAGAGAGTAAGCATACCTCATAGAATCAGTTGTATCAACATTACCAATGTAGTATCTTCCCTTCAATATACATCTTGATTCAAAGAGAGTAAGCATACCCATAGAATCAGTTGTATCAACATTACCAATGTAGTATCTTCCCTTCAATATACATCTTGATTCAAAGAGAGTAAGCATACCCATAGAATCAGTTGTATCAACATTACCAATGTAGTATCTTCCCTTCAATATACATCTTGATTCAAAGAGAGTAAGCATACCCATAGAATCAGTTGTATCAACATTACCAATGTAGTATCTTCCTTCAATATACATCTTGATTCAAAGAGAGTAAGCATACCCATAGAATCAGTTGTATCAACATTACCAATGTAGTATCTTCCCTTCAATATACATCTTGATTCAAAGAGAGTAAGCATACCCATAGAATCAGTTGTATCAACATTACCAATGTAGTATCTTCCCTTCAATATACATCTTGATTCAAAGAGAGTAAGCATACTCATAGAATCAGTTGTATCAACATTACCAATGTAGTATCTTCCCTTCAATATACATCTTGATTCAAAGAGAGTAAGCATACCCATAGAATCAGTTGTATCAACATTACCAATGTAGTATCTTCCCTTCAATATACATCTTGATTCAAAGAGAGTAAGCATACTCATAGAATCAGTTGTATCAACATTACCAATGTAGTATCTTCCCTTCAATATACATCTTGATTCAAAGAGAGTAAGCATACTCATAGAATCAGTTGTATCAACATTACCAATGTAGTATCTTCCCTTCAATATACATCTTGATTCAAAGAGAGTAAGCATACTCATAGAAGCAGATTTGCCAACATTACCAATGTAGTATCTTCCCTTCAATATACATCTTGATTCAAAGAGAGTAAGCATACCCATAGAATCAGTTGTATCAACATTACCAATGTAGTATCTTCCCTTCAATATACATCTTGATTCAAAGAGAGTAAGCATACTCATAGAAGCAGATTTGGCAACATTACCAATGTAGTATCTTCCTTCAATATACATCTTGATTCAAAGAGTAAGCATACCCATAGAATCAGTTGTATCAACATTACCAATGTAGTATCTTCCCTTCAATATACATCTTGATTCAAAGAGAGTAAGCATACTCATAGAATCAGTTGTATCAACATTACCAATGTAGTATCTTCCCTTCAATATACATCTTGATTCAAAGAGAGTAAGCATACTCATAGAATCAGTTGTATCAACATTACCAATGTAGTATCTTCCTTCAATATACATCTTGATTCAAAGAGAGTAAGCATACTCATAGAAGCAGTTGTATCAACATTACCAATGTAGTATCTTCCTTCAATATACATCTTGATTCAAGAGAGTAAGCATACCCATAGAATCAGTTGTATCAACATTACCAATGTAGTATCTTCCTTCAATATACATCTTGATTCAAAGAGAGTAAGCATACCCATAGAATCAGTTGTATCAACATTACCAATGTAGTATCTTCCCTTCAATATACATCTTGATTCAAAGAGAGTAAGCATACTCATAGAATCAGTTGTATCAACATTACCAATGTAGTATCTTCCCTTCAATATACATCTTGATTCAAAGAGAGTAAGCATACTCATAGAATCAGTTGTATCAACATTACCAATGTAGTATCTTCCCTTCAATATACATCTTGATTCAAAGAGTAAGCATACCATAGAATCAGTTGTATCAACATTACCAATGTAGTATCTTCCCTTCAATATACATCTTGATTCAAGAGAGTAAGCATACTCATAGAATCAGATTTGTATCAACATTACCAATGTAGTATCTTCCTTCAATATACATCTTGATTCAAAAGAGGTAAGCATACCCATAGAATCAGTTGTATCAACATTACCAATGTAGTATCTTCCCTTCAATATACATCTTGATTCAAAGAGTAAGCATACCCATAGAATCAGTTGTATCAACATTACCAATGTAGTACCTTCCCTTCAATATACATCTTGATTCAAAGAGAGTAAGCATACTCATAGAATCAGTTGTATCAACATTACCAATGTAGTATCTTCCCTTCAATATACATCTTGATTCAAAGAGAGTAAGCATACTCATAGAATCAGTTGTATCAACATTACCAATGTAGTATCTTCCCTTCAATATACATCTTGATTCAAAGAGAGTAAGCATACCCATAGAATCAGTTGTATCAACATTACCAATGTTGTATCTTCCCTTCAATGTATATCTTGATTCAAAGAGAGTAAGCATACTCATAGAATCACATTACCAATGTAGATCTTGATTCTAAGATAGATACATCTTGATTCATTCATAGAATCAACATTACCAATGCTGTACATGTACCTTCCCTTCAATGTACATCTTTGATTCAAAGAGAGTAAGCATACTCATAGACGCAGTTTTGCCAACATTACCAATGTTGTACCTTCCCTTCAATGTATATCCTGATTCAAAGAGAGTATAGCATACTCATAGAAGCAGTTTTGTCAACATTACCAATGTTATACCTTCCCTTTAATGCATTGATTCAAAGAGGGTAAGCATACTCATAGAAGCAGTTTTGCCAACATTACCAATGTGGTATCTTCCCTTCAATGTATATCTTGATTCATAGAGAGTAAGCATACTCAAAGAAGCACTTTTGCCAACATTACCAATGTTGTACCTTCCCTTCAATGTATACCTTGATTCAAAGAGAGTAAGCATACTCATAGAAGCAGTTTTGCCAACATTACCAATGTTGTACCTTCCCTTCAACGTACATCTTGATTCAAAGAGAGTAAGCATACTCATAGAAGCAGTTTTGCCAACATTACCAATGTTGTACCTTCCCTTCAATGTATATCTTGATTCAAAGAGAGTAAGCATACTCATAGAAGCAGTTTGGCCAACATGACCAATGTTGTACCTTCCTTTCAATGTACATCTTGATTCAAAGAGAGTAAGCATACTCATAGAAGCAGTTTTGCCAACATTACCAATGTTGTACCTTCCCTTCAATGTACATGTATATCTTGATTCAAAGAGAGTAAGCATACCCATACATGTAGAAGCAGTTTTGCCAACATTACCAATGTTGTACCTTCCCTTCACACAAAAACTGTAAAAGCACACATTGTGTACCTGAACAAAATAATTGTTGTGAAATCGAAGATATGTAGGCACTTAGCCTTGAATTCTCTAGATAGTATTTCCATGGTATTTCACATTGGCCATTTTTTTTCTTCTGATTTGCAGATTGATCCATGGGTGCTCTGGGCAGTGCATTTGGGTTGGCACTTTGGCTAATTTCGATATAATTTCTCCCTCCTGTTACAGTACATGGTAGGTGGGATATTTTCCAAAAATGTCAGAAGGCAAATTATGAGACTTTCAGAGACAAGAAAATTGCGTTAAAGAAAATACGAGAAGAACAAAATTATAACATGTTTCTTTTTTCTTTGTTCACTTTCAACATTTATAAAAGAAAGTGAATATTTGAGATGCTCGTCACAGTCAGAAACGTAACCTTTGGATAGAGGTGGGGTTGTTGGTTAATTTATTTATCCGCTGAACTTTAAGAAGACGGCCTATGGTCATGTTTTCACAGCAGGATGTACAGAATGCACAGTGGCAGCTCGCGTGCAATAAACACACCTTCAAAGAGAGAGATATCCATCTCGATGTTATCTCACTGTTATCTCACATGCCGTAACTTAAAATGACAATGCGAGATCATAAACAACGATATGTGATCGTTTCTTGATGGTTTCTCGGCAAATCTCTTGATGATTTTAGAGTCTATTATTGATTTTCCATTATTATGCTGCTTTCTTGTTTGTACCCAGCGTCTGAAAATTTTAGTTCAGTTCTTCAATGAGAATATGTACAGTAAATTACCACTAGGATTTGTATTCTCCCCCCGCTCCCCTCAATTTTCTCTGATCTTTAGCCAATTTTTATGAAACTTGGTAGGGATGATAACTTGAAGAAGATCTTTCAAATTAGGCCAAACAAATGTATGGTGTTCACGAGGCCTGATAGGGTAAACTAAAGTGTACAAAAGCATACTTTTTGAGAAACTGTGTCAGCAAAATGTTCCATGGTTTCACTACAAACAAACACAAGTATTTTTTCATTAAAAACTTTCTATGCAATTTTTGCCAACAAAATTGTTCCCTGATAGACCAGTACATGTATATTAGAGCTGTGCCGAATAATCGAATATTCAATCGATGGTTCAAATATCCGGTTGGTTTTTTCCAGTTCGAATATTCAGAAAAAATGCAGCTTCCGCAGAAAATAAAGTTTACGTTAAATTTTTTTTCTCCCTTTAATATCAGAGTTTCCATCATTATTCCCCCACCCCCACTCCATCCTATTCGCAATGTTATTTGTGTGGTGTAGGCCTTCGAATATCGAATATTTGATCAAAATCAAAATCTGAATATCCGGTTACCAAATTATTCGAAAGCACACAGCCCTGCAGTGCATACTTCGTGACTTAATTTTGTTACAAAACATTTCAAATAAATTGTTACATATGTATCTGCCAGAAAATGACACTTCTTTTATCACTTTCACCACTTTCAAAATTTATTTCTTATTTTCTCTTGAAAATTCTTACGTACCCATCCTCATCTTGGTAGTTCAGAGCAGATTTCTTTATTGTGCCTTGCTTTTCTGCAAAAGAGGGGGGGGGAGGGAAAGGAAATCAGTTAGTAAAAAGGTTAATTTTTGGCAGAAACGTAGTTTCAAGATCTGTGCCTTTTTTCCTTTTTTTTCTGCAAAAACAAAAAACCAAAAACCTAACAAATAGCAAGTTCACCCTTACTCTGCGGCAATACATTGTACACCCGATAGCACAGGTCAGTAATGACATCACAAGCATGGCTAGAATTCGAACCCACTCAGCCACCGGAACTCGAGTCCGGTGCACTAGACCGCTCAGCCACAACACTCCATAAACAACAATTTCCACAACACACTTGCCTTGCATTGTATACTGTGCACATTGTACCAAATAGTGATCTCGACACCAAGGTTATCCATCAAATAATTGTTTTTTCTTCATAAAGACAGAATCCCAAAAAGTTCAGTCCGACGCCCCAGGCTAAAATGCCGTCAATGATTTCATAGAACCTCTGAACAAAAATCTACTCAGTAAACAATTTTTGTGCTTAAAAAGAAACTTCTCTGAACTTTTATGTGGGTGTACAAGTACAACTACATGTATATAACCTGTAAATGTCATCTGTATATAATTAAGTTCTCTTGGGTGCACCATGTAATGATCTCTTCTTGGAAGAAGTGGTGGCTCTGAGAAGAGCCGGTTGGTTTGTTCTCAACGTTTTGACTAGTCTACTAGTTTCGACTAGTCTACTAGTTTCGACTAGTCTGCTAGTTTCGACTAGTCTGCTAGTTTCGACTAGTCTGCTAGTTTCGACTAGTCTGCTAGTTTCGACTAGTCTGCTAGTTTCGACTAGTCTGCTAGTTTCGACTAGTCTGCTAGTTTCGACTAGTCTGCTAGTTTCGACTAGTCTGCTAGTTTCGACTAGTCTGCTAGTTTCGACTAGTCTGCTAGTTTCGACTAGTCTGCTAGTTTCGACTAGTCTGCTAGTTTCGACTAGTCTGCTAGTTTCGACTAGCCGTCATCAGGAGACTGTCTCCTGATGACGGCTAGAGCAGACTAGTCAAAACGTTGAGAACAAACCAACCGGCTCTTCTCAGAGCCATCACTTCTTCCAAGAAGAGATCATTACATGGTGTACCCGAGATAACTCAATTATATCTACGTCATTTGTATCCTACATCATTTGTATACTTTTTAGCTTTGGCTAATGGTCAACTTCTTAATATTTATATGGAAAGCAATTTGTTCTGTTCTAGGAAATTCAGCCCTTGGCTCTAGGTCAGGACTGGGGCTATTTTTATACAGCTGTTAAACAGGAAAATGTGCCAAGCAGGACAATATGCTGATCATTAAGGTTGGGCGATAACAAGATATCGAATATCGCGATACCTTTTTTTATTCGATTACAATATCGAGAACCTTTTTAAGTTATCAAGATATCGGAAAATAGCAATTAAAAAAATTATATCGCGATTAAAAAAAACATCGCCATTGTGAGTCAAGTCAGAAATTCCATGGAAACAAAATTAGAACATTCTTTTCAGCTTTTTGGAAGTGAGAAACAAAAGCAAACTAGTTCAGAAGTACATACATACTATGCAAATGAATTTGCGATTTATTGTGACGTTTGTAGAGTGGTTGGTACATACCTATGGTTATCGGCTCTAAAGCAATCATGCATCAACGAAAAAAAATAATCGTGATACTATCGGAAATCGCGATATATGTTTGCTGATATATTGTGGATGAAAAAAATTGATATCGCCCCAGCTTACTGAGAATGGTTTATTGGTTACCACTTACATGTACATTACCAGCTGGTGAACTTTCCATTAAAGTTGTCTAGACTTTGACTGGCTGTCTGATTAACATTTAAGAAAAGTAAATTAGAAGTCTGTCCCGAGGTGTTTATTTCCAGTTTCTGTTGGCAGAATATTTCTATTCCCTTTGGATGGGACGCCAGTATATCTGAGGTTACTTCTCCAAGGCCCTCAAATTTCATCTGTTTCCAAAAATGTAGGTTCCCCGCCTTACGATTGCTTCGTGCTTTGCTTTGTTTTGGTGGTTTTTTTCTTTGTTCTGTTTGTTGTATTTGTAAGATTGTAGGGTATTGCAGTAGTGTAAGATTGTATTTTACTTTAAGTTGGTAGCGTAAGTTTTGTAAAGCGCTTTGGCCATTTTTTTGATAAGGCGCTATATAAATGCCTTTTATTATTATTATTACCCAGTTGTATACTTCCTGGGTTGATGGTTTGGTAAATTATGGTCAAGCGTCTTGCTCAAGGACACAAGCACCGAGGTCAGGGCCAGGATTCGAACCCATATTGTGACAACTTAATATTTGATTAGCAGTATTTTACACTGAGCAACTCCACAAAATTGAGAGAAACAAGTGGACACTTAATTTGTGACACATAAATCTTGTTACTAAAAAAAAAAATCATATTTGTTATTTTGAGTTGATTTCCTCAACTCAAATGAAAAAAATAAAATCAAAGGTGAAACTGTGCAGTATACACGCCCAAGTGTGCTGTTGACATTCAAGAAACACAACAAAATGTGGTGTTTTTTTCCCCAGATATTTGTGGGGGACATTTTTTTCATGACAAATGTGCATTTTGAAAAACAGCTGGGCCTCGACAATTCATCATTTGAAAAAAAATAATAACAATAACTTTAACGGCCTTGAAAGCGAACAACGGCTGAACACCACTTCTAAGGGTCACGTAGTCTATTACAATTAAGGGTGCAACTATAACTTGAAAAACAAGTTTTTTTTAACAAACATCACGGTTGATCAACTTGGAATTGACTGAATGTGATTGTGTTTTGTACAGATTTCGCCGACAAAATTTTTTTTTTTTTTTTAATGTTTCTGCCAACAATTCAAGGAAAAAGTTCACAAACATGTATACACGCATTCGCACAGACCTTGCATTTTGATCCTGTTGGGGCAAGCAATTTTCCCTCAGTAAATGGTTTTCCAATTAGAAAATAAAAATGTCTACATGGGAATGTTTCAAGGGGGAACCTCGAGGCAAATACATGTACAAGGGGGGCACAAGGATGACCGCTGTCTCAGTTGCTTCAGTGAAGCTTGAGTGTTGTTCACATAAAGAGTACACACAATACAGTATGTATGTATGCACTCACAATGTACTCACACGTACTGAAGCAAGATTGACGCAGCTTGCATATATATTTTTTCATTCAATCTGCTGTAAACCGCATTCACAAATTGTAACGCCCATTTTCGATGTTTTTAATTATGACATTGTGCATTCTATGTGTGCACGTACTTTCAGAGTTGTGATTTTTGACACATCTCAGCCTGATGGATAAAATGTTCTTCTTTTTTTTTTAAATTGTAAGGCCCATTTTCGATGTTTTCAATTTTTTACATTCATGTTCATGTACATTGTATACGTGCGTATGCACTTTCAGAGTTGTGATTTTTGACGCATCTCAGCCTGATGGATAAAATATTTTTTTAAATGATCAATAAATTCACAATAATAGTAACGATTAGCAGAGTTCATGGCAGTGAGTTCAATGACATCTTTTCTGGATTTTGAATAAATGCACACTGTACTGTATGTATGGTTTTACACAGTATGTCAAGCACAATTTGTGCGTAATTTGGACAGGACTCAAAATAAAAAAGAGAGCGATTTCTTTCCGAAGGAAAATTAGGCTGAAATATTGTTTTTGTTTGTGTGTTTAATTCTGAAATAGTGACTTTTGATTATGAGCAATTGGTGAATTTACCAGTTGTACCAATCCAAACCATTCACTGATAAATTAATTAAGAGTTCAAGACAAATCTGCACATGTTCCATTGAACAATTTTGATTGTATTGCACACTCAAATTTTGCTCATCGAAATTCAAAATTAAACACACAAATATTTCTGCCTAAAAATGATGCTACAGAATATACATGTACATGTATGCCAAATATTTCAACAAAATCCATTTGATTTAATTTTGCCCAACACCGACGTGTGTATAGCACGTATGTGCTTTCCGAGTGTCTGTGAAAAAAAACTACACAGGCGACTCAGGCGGGATTCGAACCCACGACCTCCTGCTTACTAGTGCAGACGTCTTAACCTCTCGACCACCGAGCTTGCCCGATGACGATTGGCTGGCTAGAATCCTATATAGAAGCGGGTGCCGCGACATCTATAGTTTGATGAAATTCCTGCGTCGGGTGATAAAGCTAAAGAACAAAATCTTTCCCCTAATTCTGACATTCACATTGTGCTATTGTGGACTGTATACACTCATGTACATGTAGGTACCTGTACTCGGATAGTGTCTGCCATGTTACATTGTATGTAAATGTCGGCAGATCTATCTCCCAGCTGATCAAGCAATAAATATTTTAGGACTCAAATAATCACTCTTTAATTTCCTATCAGCCAACCATTGATGTAATAACACCATGTTGTACAGAATGTACACTGTAGATCTGTTTGCATAGTACCACTTGTAATGCAGTACACACACCGTGCCATGTGAGCATCTTTAGTTCATCACACAATGTGTTGAAATAACATCCTTCTAGCCTTTGAAACTTAGCGGCATGCTATTTCAGCTGCACATTACATCCCAACGGAACATTAATTAATCCTCCTACTTCTGGTACCTTTTTCATACAAGTTGATCCACAATTTGAAGTCATTCGCTTTTGTGGTTTTGAATGGTGAAATAACTGTACAGTATTGATTCCCCCAAATGGTTTTGAATGGTAGGTCAGCTAATACAAAACCTTGTTTGGATCTTTCCAAATGGTAGTACAGCTAATACAAAACCTTGTTTGGATACTTCTAAGTAGTGAATCAATGGACCCTCTATGCATTTGAATGGATTTGAATGGTAGTAAAACTTGCTACCAACACTAGTACTGTTCAAATGATATCACCATGTGTGTACAAAACCAATGGGCATTTTGGTAAGTGGAAATTTTGAATGGTTTCAAATGGTCTATCAGTAGGAGGGTTAAAGGGACAGTATCATCACGATCAGAACAGACTTTCAACAGGGCATGGAATCGGTGTCCTTGTTTAAGATAAGAGGGTTAATTAATCCAAGCAAGAATCCCTTAAAGGGACAGTATCGTCACGGTCAGGGAAGACTTTCAACAGGGCATGGAATCGGTGTCCTAGTTTATGAACACAGTGACTGAACATGACTGGCTCATTTATGCAGCAGCAACGTTAATATGACCTTATCATATGTGTGTGTGGGGGGGGGGGGATTCCATGGTTACTCACGTTACATTTTTGAGGTATTGGGCCCACTCTTAGTGCCGTAATTTCCTTATTAAATAAATTTCACTCATCATTTTTTTTTTTTTTTAAACAGTAGTTGCATTATACCCAGACCTTAATCAGTACAAAAATTATGTACGCTATATATACATGTATATGTAAGAGAAAAAGTAACATTTTATGCATATCCGAAAAATGTAACGTGAGTAACCAGCATTTTTCTCTTATATAGCATACATATCACAAACTTCTGAAATTATTATTTTGTGCCGAGTTAAGGTCTGGGTATAATGCAACTACTGTGAAAAAAACTGATGAGTGAAAAGGAAATTATGGCATTAAGAGTGTGCCCAAAACCTCAAAAATGTAACGTGAGTAACCATGGAATTGCCCTCGGGGTATTATACTCAGTCACTGAGCATAGTCTAAAATTAGCACTCCGATTCCATGCCCTGTTGATCGGTGACGATATTGTCCCATGTGTATTCAAAGTGCAGATCTATGATTGAATTCATCCCAAGGTCTTCTTCAACTCTGGTTGCCGTTATAATTATCAGCGTGATATCAAAAATGAAACAAAATGAAAACGGGTGACAGGTGGCATCACAAACCAGCGTTTCTTATCACTGTTGACAAGGCTGGGTATCCCAACCTTTAACCTTTATACATCATTTCCAACCATTCTGATTGGTTCAGCCCTGCTCACACGGTCACGTTTTGCACAGCTGATAAAGCTACTATGGGATATTCTCATAATAACATTCATTACACGCCAAACACCAATTGTAAAACAAATACACTAAGTGCTGGTTATGCTGTCGTGCCAGAAATCAATATGGCCTGTGTGGTGACTACTTCTTTCCACAAAGAAATTATCTCATTAAAAAGAACCAAAAATGTACCTTACTATGAAGATGTTCGTTAAAAAACTTGGCTAGAATTACTTGCAACCATCACATGCTTTGACACATTTGAGATAGTGTCCCGTCTGTCACAATTTATTGTCCCGTCTGTCACAATACTTAAAAAGCTTGTCCCTTCAAATCTTTGTTGGCATTTTATGATACATCTATGTAAATGTTTTTAACACAACTGTCTCTTACATGTACATGTATGTATGTAAACTAAAACAAAAATAATTATTCACATGAGAACAGACAGCTTTTTGCAGATATCTACGTGTAAGTTGTGTGAAAATGGGATGTAAAAAAAAATGTCCCGTCTGTCACATTGGACGAATTAAGCTCCTGTATCAGTTAGTAAATAATTATGTTTCAAAGTTTTCATTTAATTTTGAACTATGAGTATTATACTTGAACATGAGTTGTTTCATTGAGGTTTATCTCCTGCAAGTTTTTAGTAGATCAGAGTTGAAAAAGAGCTTTTCCTGTCTGTCACGCTGGAATTGTACGTTCTTAAAAAATAAAAGTAAACTTTTTGGTACTCGTAAAATCAATAGAAACCTTTTGTTAAGTGTGAAACAAATTGTCATTTTGTATTTAAAAATTATCACCCATGTTTTTTGCTATTGTTACTGCAATTTCTGAACATTTCCTTTTTCATCGAAACTTTGCATTTTTTTTTACTTGAGGAGAGGCAAATAAACATTTTAAAATGATTAAAAAAAATAATATGGGCACTTCCTTCCTCCATGGTTAAACTAAGATTCTGACTATTTTTGGTGATTGCTTCTCTGCAATCTGCAATATAAATATGACATAAAACACAATAAAGGGGGCCACTTTGCATCCGTCACGTTAGCGGTTTTTCCAATGGTTGTTATTTATTTTTAAGTACCTGAAACCGGCCAAAAAGTATTTCAACATGTGAATGGACATGCAGGCTTATACTAGAAGTAATTTGAGTTGATTTATTTTATTTTTTTATTTTTTTATTTATTTTTTCACCCTCAAATTTCCATAAAAATTGGACGAAAAAAGTTACCTCACTTTTACGTCCATTTGTTGATGGAAATTTTAGGGTAATTAAAAAAATAATAGTAATAATCAACTCAAATTATCTTTAGGATAAGCATGCATGTCTATTCAAATGTTGAAATTCTTTTTGGGTGGTTTCAGATATATTTAAAAAAAAATTACAACCATTACAAAAACTGCTAAGGTGACGGTAGGAAAGTGGCCCCCTTTATTGTGTTTTATGTCATATCCTCTCAGCCAAATGGATATTATAGCGTTTTGCTATGAAACTCTTCACATGTACCTATCATGTATATTTTCAAAAAGAAGATCATCTTTAATCTTTTATCCCCATTCATATATATGCAGGTTACATGTATCTATACACTTAGTCAGCACTGGTCGGCCTTCACTGGCACTCAATCCCACCAACTGCAGGTTCTGTAATTTCATGGGGACCACAGAAGCCATGGTCCCCAAGCCATGTCCTCCCGGTGCCCTGGTCTTGGCCTTGGTTTCCCTTAAAAATGTTCCCATATAGACATTCTGATATATTCTAATGGATGTGCCCTTTACTTGAGAAAAGTGGTCTTGCCCCTACAGGAATAAGAATTAAATTACAAGTCTGCAACCGGCATGAAGAGAGACATCAAAACCTCTTCATCGACTGGCACTGAATTCAAGCGCAACAAAATGACAATTTCAGAATCTGATTTAAATAAGGGTTAAACTTTGGCTCATTTAATTTGTGTAACAATAAATGTTCTTCCGACGAGGAGTCGCCCTGGAACACTGGCATAATGCAGCCAGCACGACATTCCACTGTAACCCTTCATGTACAGTGTACAATTGTGACTGGCTCTGGCAAAACCCTAAACATGGACCCAATTTTCAAAAGTGACCTCCCAAATTTATCGTGAAAATTAACAATGTTCCCAACAACGTTTCAGGATTTTTCTTTTTCCATCAAAAATCTACAGACAATGCTCTATATGGTGACATGAAAACTGGGCCCTCAAACTAGTCCCTGGGGTCAGTTTTTGACCTTTTCATGGCTGTTACGCATTACGGTAAATGCCAAGAAGTTTTGGGTTTTGCCAGAGTGGGTCACAATTTACATACAATACCTGTACATGTAGTTACATTACAGGTACACAATGTACAGTGTAATGTTCATATTTGTATTGTAAAGACCTCTTAATTAAACTACATGTATGTAAACTATAGAATACAATGTTGTGAATAATTCAGTTAAATGCAAATGGATTAACCCTAACAACACCATATCCTCCAAAATCCTCCAAGGGGCACTTTTTTTGAAAAATTCAGCACTGTTGGAAACTGGTACTTTCACCTCTTTAAATGGGGCAAAATTACTAACTGGCAAGAAGTACATGTACAGGCCATAAGTGCTGATTGCTGAATATGAAATATCAACGAAAATGCATGATTCATTTTGAAGATAAGGGCATGTTTCCAAAAGTGCGCTAGAGGATTTTGGAGGATTCAGGAGGGTTCCTAGCCAGAATACTTAGGGGGAGGGGGTTGGGTTAAGGTTATTATTGTAAGAATAAATACCACTCATTGCCTTACATTTAGGAGAACACATTGTTAGCTTTGTGAAATGTTTGTCATACATTTTGTGCACACACATCGGTCCAGACTGATTAATGTACTCATGAATTATTCATCAACAGAGCAATTTAATGTTCCGTAAAGCCGCTTTAATTTTCGTGTCCCAGTAAATTCGAAACGAAAGCTGGCAATAGGCTGGCTTTACTCGGTGACTGCGTGTGCAGCGTGGCGCATTAATGAATCTAATCTAGTGGAAGCCCGCCATGGGACGTCCTTCATTCATCATGCATAATCCTATTACAAGCAATTAGCCGTCTCGCTAACATCTTCACCCAAACTGCTCATCATATGCGCTGCATCTTGGAATAATCTGCTTTATAGGTTTAGATTGTACACATTTGTGGAGATTGTCCATGGGAAAAAAAAATAATGTGTAACACTGTACCAAATGGACAATGTGCACAGTCTATTTATTTGCTTCAGGGCAATTCCATGGTTACTCACGTTACATTTTTTGAGGTTTTGGGACCATTCTTAATGTTTTTTTAGGTTTTGGGACCATTCTTAATGTCATAATATATATTTCACTCATCAGTTTATTCACAGTAGTTGCATTGTACCCAGACCTTACTCGGCACAAAATAATAGTTTCAGAAATTCGTTTTATGTAACAGAAAATATGGCATTTTATAAGTAACCAGCATTTTTCTCTTATACATGTACATAGCGTACATACAATGTACATGTTTGAAAAATGTACATGTAACATGAGTTTGAAAAATGTAACGCGAGTTTGAAAAATGTAACGCGAGTATAAAAACCAGCATTTTTCTCTTATACATGTACATGTACATACATGTAGCGTACATACTATAACCAATTTCTGACATTATTCATTTGTGCAGAGTACAATCTGGGTATAATGCAACTTCTGTGAACAAAAATCTGATGAGTGAAATATATAAGTAAGGAAATTATGGCATCAAGAGTGGGCACAATACCTCAGAAATGTAATGTGAGTAACCATGGAATTGACCTTCATCATTCTTACATAAAAACACATCAATGTATTTAGCAAATATTTGAGTGTGAAGTAACACATCAAAAGCAAAGAATTTGGGAAGGGAACTTGTATGAGTGTACACTAATAATAATAATAATAATAATAATGTGTGGACTTATATAGCGCACGTATCCACCAACTGAGTGGTGCTCAAGGCCCATTATATTATTACCCCTGCTCATAAGGCTCATAAGGCTTATAAATCATTCCTGAAACCATCTCAGCTCCCTGGGGAGTACATGTATACAGCTCAATTGCTGCCATTACAGCGCATATAGGGCTAATCAACCAATTCTGCCCTCACAGGTACCCATTTAACCCCTGGGTGGAGAGAAGCAATTATGGTTAAGTGTCTGGCTCAAAGACACAAGTGTCACGGCCGGGATTCGAACCCACATTCTGCTGCTAACACCAGAACTTGAGTCCGGTAAGCTAGACCGCTCGGCCACGACACTCCATTAGCAAATATTTGAGTGTGAAGTAACACATCAAAAGCAAAGAATTTGGGAAGGGAACTTGTATGAGTGTACACTGTAGTAACTACAGGATTTACACTGTTGAGCAACATGTTCAGCATACGAAGTATGTTAGTTTCTGCAAAATTTAAATTGCACTGCAATGCCGCTGTAATGAAAAACATGAAACAAGTCATGCTTTTCTCCATACCATTGTCATTACCATCTTAACCATTGTCATTACCATCTTAACCATTGTCATTACCATCTTAACCATTGTCATTACCATCTTAACCATTGTCATTACCATCTTAACCCTTCTACTGTCGCTGAACTTTAGTGGAAAGTAGCTACAGCGGTCAAAATAATCAACTGACTGTTTTGACTGTTGACCCAAATGTGCACAAAGGGGCATTTTTGACTGGTTTTTACTGTCATTTTGACCACCCTGAACAATATCAGACAATGCTTTTACCAGTCACAAAACGGTCGACTCATTTTGACCTGTAAATGTACTTACTACACGTAAGGTTTGACAGTATTTGACTTTTATTTTTAAGTGCACTAGATACCTTAGCAAGTATATCAACAATTTGACTGATTTTGATCCTTGTAGTCACATAAGGTTTAAAAACCAAGTTAAATAAATAGAGTACCTAGGTTTGCGGTAGCACCATGTAAATACATGCATGCGTATTTTGTAATCATGTTGTATAGAAATTACCCCGAGATAAAATACAGGGTGTCCAAATTTATTATGCATTAAAAACTATCCTAAATCTTAAAATCTTAAATATTTTATCATGGCAATTACAAATGCATTAGATTTAAAACAAGTTATAATTCACTCGGTTTCTTCAAAAGCTTCTTCCGTCTAGAGAGAGAAAGAGTGTTTCTTTAAAATCCAGAAGACAAAAAAAAAAAAAAAAAAAAGTAATACATTCACATTTCAACAGTTTGAACATTTCAACAGCTTAAATTCGAGGCGACATGATCCGACCGGAGCCAGCGACTGCCGCCAGCGTGTTTGCCGTTAGGCTTCCAGTAAACCATCAAGGGGAGACGGGTGTGGTGTTCGTGACTACGACAGCACTTTAAGCACTCAGTCGGTCCGATTCACCTTGAAGCCGAGCAGATAAAACTCATGTTATTAACTCCTCTCTCCCCAGGGGAAGTCAGATCTCCAAATCTCAAGTGAAGATATTTATCCAAAATTAACAAAAATGTTGATCATCATTATTTTTTTTCCCCCTTCGTGAATTATGAATTAACAATATTTGTCATCGGCTCATGGAGAACAGTGAACACTCTTGTGATGAAGTCACACGCTGTAAATCAAGTCTCTAGGTGTTTTGATGTGAATGTTTGGATGTGAATGATGTCAATATTTTGTCATCATGTTACGGAACTTACCAGATTTAAATACAGGGTATCCATATTTATTATGCATTAAAAACTATCCTTATCTTAAAATCTTATCTAATATTTTATACATGGCAATTACAGTGGCATTACTGGTTAAGCCTGGATTTTCAGAGAGAGTGCAAATTGTTGTACGGGTTAAGATGCAGACAAAAAGACATGTAAAATTACAGCAAAATGCAGGCAACTCTATTTCCAACAATTTGCTGTATTACAATTTTACATAACAAGTGTGTTAAATTGATTTACACAATTTCTGTAAACGCTTAATAATGAAACTGCAGTACGTTTCCATATTTGTTTGTTTTACCCATTCTGATTCTCTTTTTCCGGCCCACAAAGAAAACGGGAAAGATGCACAAGTTGTTTACACATCCGGTATTGCAAGCTGGTCTAGTGACGCATACTGCGCATGCGAAATGATACCGCCAAAGCAAGGGTCCCCTGTTTGGACTAGGGCTGGGCGTTTTCGGATATTTTTGGAACCGGATACCCGAAATCAGGAAACTTCGGATACCCGTTTTCATTTTTGTTGAAAACATGCCTCCGGTGGTGCACAAATACATGTACTGTAAATGGTAACAAATTGACTTTTATAACACAGAGGATACCATACTATCGATCTTTTCTTTATTGGTAATCTCTTGAATTTAAAGATAATTGTCTGTACAAGTGCATTGTTCAAGAGTCACGGATTTCTGTTCGCACTGCTCAAATGTTAAGTCCGAATTTTAAAAAGTCGTTTACGGGTAATTGGAACTGAAAAATGGAACCGGGTAATGACCGTTTCGGTCGGGTATCCTAGTTTGGGCGCACTAATTGCGTTTCACACGACCTATCGTGGCAATTTTAACTTCGTTGCGATTTTTTGGAGGTCTCGATCTCTGTTATAAATAACGAGGGTCCGTGGTAATTATTTTACAAGGATAGCTTTCACACGACTGGGATTTGCTATTTTTTTTAACATGGATGCGATTTATCGCCAAGGTCCTTTGTTAAAACGGTACTCGTGTGAAACGGCCTTTACTCGCAGACTGTGGTTAACAATTTATGTTTCCTGAAAATGTACAATAAGTAATCCACTTTCAATATCTTAGAAATTATACGTACATGTACATGTACAGTAAATTGAATTCACATGTACGAGTAATGTATTCATAATCAGAGAATGCACAATGGGAATTGGGACTATGCATCTGTGACCCAAGAGACAAATATCTAAATTAAATAATGCCATACAAGTAATCTGATCTACATGTATAGTACTTTGCATTTTATTTATTTAATTTTTTCTTTCAATTTACCTGCATGTACAATGTTGGTACACAAGAAGTAATGTACATGTACGTTATTATACAATGACGTCTGAGGTTACAATACATTGCAAGCTGAAGAAATGAGGCACCATGCACCATACACAACAAATGTAATTGCATTTCTGTGCGATTTCTCTTTTTTCTTCTTCTTTTCTCCTTTCTTTTTCAGGATGGATCATCAGTACATCCCATTTATCCATGGGTAAACACAATGCGACTTCTTTTTTTATGTGTAACCTGAATAAGTTTTGAGACGTGCAATGAAACTTAACATGATTTGGTGAGCTAAAGCTAATAGGGTTGTTGGTACTTTTTTTTTTTTTTAGACTAGAAGGCTTTGTCCAAATTTTTATTTTTTGTTGTTGCTACGCTTGGTTAATGGTTGCTACGACAATTGTGGTCATGTTTGTACAAATGTAATGTGTACATAAGGTATAAATTCAGCCATTGACAAAACTTGTACAGTAGTTCTCTCGGTGTAGTGTGAGAGTTAGTCTGTCGATCAAACTAAATTTACCCCCGTCAAAATTAATGTCATTGTACATTAACACACGCGTACAAACACGCATGCAAATGTACAGTGTTAATTGATTATGGGACACGTGTACTGGGTATGTCACAAACGTGTGCGGGTGTGTACAGTAATTTGCAAACAATGGCCTAATGCATACACAGTTGAAATGATCCCGTTGTTACTTGCCAATGCGCTATGTTATCATAAATAACACTGCCATTTGCCCTGTGATATTTACTTAACAGATTGTGTTGCAGGAAGCTTTCAATAATCCAGCGTAGTGATTGGCATATAACTGCCACACCACAAATTGTGCACCACCAGCTGTTCTGGGGCACCCAACAAAAAGCCCACTTTTAATCCCGTTGTCACGCTCCAGTGAGAAGCCATTGTTGGGTTTTTATTGTTACTCCACTGCACCCAGTGTCTGACATGGAGTTCATGACTTGAATCCAGAATGCTGAAAATTAAAGCCCCCCAAAAAAAGTCTCCGATGCACACATCGCCTCAGACCCACACGTCAGCATGTTTTTGTTTTTTTTTTGGGGGGGGGGGGGGGGGGACTATGAAACGATGTCCAATTGCAGCCAAAATTACTGGTTGATTGGAATTCTGCCATGCTGTGCTTTAAATGACTTTTTCTCATCTACATGTATGCACATGTATGTATCTAGGGGTATGAATGTTTGCCTGATTTGTGAGGCCTCTCTTAGCCACCATACTTTGTATATATGGGAAATTTGGTCTGGTTCCAATAACCGCGTATACATGTATCACGTTGGCAAAAAAAATAAATAAATAAAAAAAAACTCACCACACCGATTTTGAAGCCGACCTATGACCAGAAACCAGATACTTTTTTGTTTGGCCTAAAGAAGAGCTACACTGGAGTCCACAATGTATAGGCCTTCAACAACAGAACCATAATAAACCTACAATGCACAAAATGGACAACTGCTCATAAATCAAAAAAATAAACCAAACGGTCAAAAAATGTACAATTGTAAAACTTCCTTGGTGTACACAGCTCATGAAGGGATCAATCTTCCCTGGAAACAATCCTGTCTGAGGGGGCTGTCACTGAAATAAGTTCCAATTCAAAAAGTACACGTACTTGCCTATTATTCCACATTTGAGTGAGTGCAATACAAATCTGAATGCATTTTCAATTCTTTCTCATGAATGAGGAACACAACACTATAAGCTGAAATATCCACAAGCTGGTTTTGATGGTTTATTAAAATCTGACAAAGCAGCCGGTGGGCTGAAAACAGTCAAATTTACATAGTTAAAAATACCATAAAAAGTATACACTGCACATTATAGATTGCTCTATAAAAAAACTTGAGGAGAAATGAAAAACACATTTATAATCGTACGAAAAGGTACATGTACACACTGTAGTAGATCTTAAGTCAGATCACATAACATCCTCACTGAAGCAATTACACTGGCTCCCAGTTCAACAACGGATAGTTTTCAAGATATGTCTTCTTACATGGAAAGCTCTACATGGCAACTCACCTTCATATATATATTCAAGATCTTCTTATCATTCACAACTCTAATCGCAGCGGACTACGCTCAGCAAACCAAAACTTCCTTACTGTACCACGTGGAACTTGTAAAACTTTTGGGGATATGGCTTTTTCTGTTGCAGCCCCTTCCCTTTGGAATATGCTTCCACAAAGTTTAAGACTGTGTGACAATTTTAATTCTTTCAAAAAACTTTTGAAAACTCACCTTTTTGTACAAGCTTATAATGAATGTTAATTTTGTGCATTTTGTTTCATGTATTTATCTTTGTTTATCTAATGTTCCATATCTTTGTGTCTTTTTCATTATCACCAGCGCCTCGGATTAGGTTTCTAGATAGATGGCGCTTTATAAGTTTTATTATTATTATTATTATTATTGATTCTACTTGATTCAAAGAGAATTAAGCATACACTCTTCGAAGCAGCTCTGTCAACATAACCAATGGTTCCCTTTTAATGATCTCAACAAGAATGCAACAAATTATGTACAAATCTGTTTGGCTCTTGTTGCAGTGACAAGAGGACAGAAGATCTTAAATTGTTCTTGATGATAGATCTTCTTGCCATTTTAATAGCAGGCTTCACACTTGGATAATCGATGGATGTTGTTGCATTGAGTAGGGTGTCCAGCCAGTTACTGAAGGGGTTACTGGGTTAAGAACTGAATCACTTGATAAACACTGAACCAGCTGCAGTTGTGTGTGTACATGTACATGGGACGAGGGACAAATTTCATAGAGCCGCTAAGCAGCCGATTTTTTGCTTACTGTACGTTTTTCATTTCATAGCGCTGCTAACGGTTAAGCATAGAGAAAGGCACACTAACTTGCCGGCCGTTATTTGTAGCAAGTGAGTGACGCAACGATACAAATCCATGGTGAACGAGCACACGTCGCTCTCAATTCTCTTGCTCACCAGTGAAACACACTTATAAATGCTTTTAAAAGCAAATTTTTCTGCTATAGTTAGCACGGAAATTTGCTTACCGGTAAGCAGCGCTATGAAATTGGGCACTGGGAAATGCTCAATTTGGACCACTGAGAGACCTGTTCAACACACATGTAGGCACGGAGAGCTTGCAATGTTCTCAATATATTGGATTATATTCTTCCAAATTACTCCAGGTTTTACTACATTTGTACATACTGTACATGGTCATGTACTCGTACAGACACAGGGAAAGTGTTTTTTTTTGTGAGAGGGCAGGGACGACAGCTTTTTGTTCAGAGTGCATCTTGAAAGCAGCCAAGTAACAAGCACAGTATGCCCACTTGCAACGGATCTTGTGCACAAATTTTGTACGTGCTCATTTCCATCAATCTTTTACTCTTAATCGATCACTATGTATGATTATCTGATGCAATTAGGGATTTCTGGGACATAGAGTCTTAGGATTTGGAATGAACGATGTTCCCATCCAGTGATCTGTCAAGATATGGCCAATTCCTACCTCGGGGATACTTTAATAGCAAAAGCACTTTACACATTCAGCACTAACCAAACACCTTTTATTTTGCGGGGAAAACCTTTGATGTCCTCACGGATTTTGTCTTGTCTCGTCCGTGGTGACATCCATTTCCAACGACCCTTACCTCTCCAGCCAGGCCAGCGATTTCAAGAGTCTCGCAGGACGGTCTGAGCGATCCATGAAATTGTGTACACACATACAATAGGGTATAAAAATCTTGACATTAATACAAGTGGCTGTGAAGACTGAAGAGTCCAATAACATGGACGGAACATTTTTTCAACCATGGGTTTGGAAAACACTTTTATGTACATGTCACATTGCATTTACATTTAGCTTGAGGGGTTGATGTCAACTACAGGTACATGTACTGTACTAGTATGTATAATATATCCCAAATGGTATACTTTTATTCCTGATTGAAACATACTCTCCCAATCCATACTGGAAAATACATTTGTACAGTGTACAGGTAGGTCCCAATCGGGATGTCAACTTTACTTCCTTGATTGAAACCGTACTCTCCCAATAAGGACTTGCATGTATAATACTTAATAACTTGCATACAGTGTATACATGTACTAGTATACTATCTTGATTGAGAGATATTATATGTTGATTGAAACCGTACTCTCCCAATAAGGACTTGCATGTATAATACTTAATAACTTGCATACAGTGTATACATGTACTAGTATACTATCTTGATTGAGAGATATTATATGTTGATTGAAACCGTACTCTCCCAATGAGGATACCAATAGGCCCCAATTGGGAAAGCCTTGGGTGACAATGACACCTTCTGTCATACTATCCCGATTGGGAGATACTTTTATCCTGATTGAAACCCATTTCTCCCAATGAGGATACCAATATGCCCCAATCACGAAACCTTGGATGATACAATGTACATGTACATACTTTTAACCTGTACATGTGTACATGCGGGCAATTCTGTGAAACTAGGACATGAGGGTCAATGAGGGGTTGAGGGATGATTAACCCTCCTATGCCCAGGCTGAAATTTGGCCCAGTAAGCACCGCACCCACAGACAGTCACTTGAGTATTTTTGGTTGCATTGCCAATTGTTCATACATGTGTATTTTTCTCTAAGAGTGCTGGAGTTAGTGGCAAAGTCAAACACACTTGTGTATGTCCTACATAAGTTATATGCAGAGTCACACAGAGCTGTGTATGTACTGCATAAGTTATAGCAGCAGACGCATATACAGTTGAGTGGTTTTGGTTTGACCTCCTACCACAGCCACATGTCCTTGCATTTATTTGAGTGCACTGCACAAAGTCAATGGGTTGGGAGTTACATACACATTTTGAGTGTCTTTGATTGTTAAACCTATAGAAGGGTTAATGGGTAAAACTTTCAAATTGCAGTATCTTTATCTCTAGTTGGGTAGTATGCACGTAGGTGAGTTAATACAAAGACAAACATCAAAAACTCCCACTTAATTTTACTTAATTTTCCCTTGGCCAAGAAATGTAAATTGATATTTCACAGAGTGTAACGTCCGTCATGGACATAAATCGGAAATTCTAATGTGTTGTTTAAAATTGTACATTTTGTGTTGGGCACATAACCTGATGCATATGTACATGTACTGTAGTAGGTTTTTCACAAAATATATTTAAATTTCACAGGGATTTTGAACTAAAATGTTAAGAGTCAAGAGTGCTTGTCTTTTAAATGTAATGTCCGTCACAAAACGTTTTTGAAGTCTAGAATCAAGACTGACAGAAAATCAAGATCCTGCTTACTATATTTTATTACTAGCGTCTTGTTATGCTATCATACTGTAACTATTATCCAGCAAACGTTGGTTACAAATCTGCAAGACAGTTTCTGTGCAAATGTAACGTCCGTCACAATGGAATCACCCATGTACATCTGGCATACATGTTCTGGTGGTGAACTGGTTTATACTGTCAACCAAGTTCAATGTGACTGACCTTCATCAGGTTCACTGTTTATACACCAACACCTGGTATAAACATGGAGTAAGTTAGACCTTTAATACAAAGGATCGGTGATTCATCCCTGGTATTGAGTGGGGAGTGTGTTCCCACACAGACCCTTTAATTAAAGCCAAATACATGTACAATACATTACATTGTACCAGCATACCTACATGTACATGTACAAGCCCGTCCACAATAGTTGGGACATGTGACAATAAACATACCGTCCCCTGTCCCTGTCCCTGTCCCCCCACCCCCCCTTCAAAGTTTTGTCTCCAAGACAAAGACTGCAGTTTGTCCACGTCCCGTCACGGCTTTATAGATAAACTAAGAGAAAATTCAGACAATCCCGGCCAAAATAGTTTGGACACGTGACAATAAACATACCCTCCTCTGTCCTACCCTCCTCTGTCCCACCCTCCCCTGTCTCCTGCTCCCCCAATCAATGTTGTTATCTCTAGCTGGAGCGCAGACCACGCAATGAGAGCCTACATTGACCAGGGGCTGGGGGGGGGGGGTAGACAGTCACTTAGATTTTAGAAGCAGATGGAGTTTCCCTTACTCAACGTTTTACATTACATTGCACTGATAAGCAGTTACAGGTAAGGGACAAGGGCCAAAGTCATGGTACAGCCAAGCCTTTGAGAAGCATGGCCAGGCCCAGGCTTTTCCCCTGCCTACTGGCCTATATAATGAGCTCTGCTTGCCTGGGCTAGGCCCTCCAGAAGCCCAGGTTATGTTGATTGGCAAGTACTGTATTGTTACAGGATTAGGACTCACAAAAGACAATTAGGAGGCCAGGTAGCCCAGGCCTGGCCAGGCTTCTCAAAGGCTTGGCTGTATCAAGACTTTGGCCCTCCTCCCTAAAACTTGTAGCTTTGCATGGTGACGAGGATAAGTAAGACTAATTGTGCTGACACCATGTAGAAATTCTGAAATTGAGTAGTAATAAGAACTGGAGGTTACAACTTGACATTTCGATCAGCATGCTCTGATCGTCTTCAGGGTTAAGTATAGAAACAGGGACTCTATTAACTTGCCGGTCGTTATGGACAATGGTGAATGCACACACGATGCCACGCCAAATTGTTCTTGCTATTAAACTGGTGAAAAAAATACTTATAATAAAATGTATACATCCATAGCAGAATATTTCTCCCCCAGCGTTTTAGCTAAAAATAACCCAAATATTATACTGCCAATCTACAAATCACATTGACTGTATTCAGGATGTAATTATTCATTGAGTAAAAAATACATATTCCCCTGGGGAGGAATGAAATTATGGCTTAATTATCTTCCTCTTAAACTGGTGAAATTTGCTGACGTACCCGTCTAGCAGATTTGGTTTCTCCCCTACCACTCTGGACAAACAGGTATTATGTCACTGCCCAGTCCAGTATGTACACATCTTAAAATCGCTTTGACAGTATTCTTGGATGCAATTATTCATTGGGTAAAAGATACAAAATTTCCCTGGGGAGGGATGAAATTATGGCTTATAAATTCCCGCTTGTGGAGACACTTCCCCAATGATCAACGCTGCTAATAGGTTTCTGTAATGGAGACATTCCTTTGTAGCAGACGCCAGAGTTCCCACAGTGTGCTTTTCAATAAAGTCCAATTTGGTTAATATTGTCACTGATTATGTATGATTTATAAACGGAAGGTTACAGCATTGGTAATGTTGGCAATACTACTTCATAAAAATATACAAGTTTGCCTTGTACTCCCTTTGAATCAATAAGGAAAAAACTATGACAGTTTCTGCTTTATAATAATTTTAGTAATTGCACTATTTATAAAACAGCAATAATCAATGAAAAATACATGCTGGGCTATAAGGCCCCAAAAGAGTATAGTTTCTGGGCTCTGCTTGCAATCACCTCAGACCAGCACATCAGTATTTTTATTAGGTGTTCGGGTATGTACCCGAAACACTTCTTCTTCTTCTTCTTCTTCTTCTTCTTCTTCTTCTTCTTCTTCTTCTTCTTCTTCTTCTTCTTCTTCTTCTTCTTCTTCTTCTTCTTCTTCTTCTTCTTCTTCTTCTTCTTCTTCTTCTTCTTCTTCTTCTTCTTCTTCTTCTTCTTCTTCTTCTTCTTCTTCTTCTTCTTCTTCTTCTTCTTCTTCTTCTTCTTCTTCTTCTTCTTCTTCTTCTTCTTCTTCTTCTTCTTCTTCTTCTTCTTCTTCTTCTTCTTCTTCTTCTTCTTCTTCTTCTTCTTCTTCTTCTTCTTCTTCTTCTTCTTCTTCTTCTTCTTCTTCTTCTTCTCCCCCGCGTTTGTCCGCAAAAAAACACATACTTGCAAACTTCACATGAACTTGAAACTTGGCATGTACTTAGAACTTAACAAGTAGATAAAATTCGAGTTGTGAGTGACCCCAATTTGACCTTACTTCCTGTCCAAACCGGAAGTCAAAGTTTAATATTTAAAAAAAATCATATCTCAACAACCACAACAGGTAAATTGACATTTTTTGCACCATTGTATAGATTGTTAATTGTCGAAAAATATTTACAAAAACATGACCCCAATTTGACCTTACTTCCTGTCCAAACCGGAAGTCAAAATTTAATATTTAAAAAAATCATATCTCAACAACCACAAGAGGTAAATTCACAATTTTTGTACCATTGTACACATCGTTAATTGTCAAAAAATATTTACAAAAAGGTGACCCCAATTTGACCTTACTTCCTGTCCAAACCGGAAGTCAAAGTTTAATATTTAAAAAAATCATATCTCAACAACCACAAGAGGTAAATTCACAATTTTTGCACCATTGTACAGATCGTTAATTGTCGAAAAATATTTACACAAAGGTGACCCCAATTTGACCTTACTTCCTGTCCAAACCGGAAGTCAAAGTTTAATATTTAAAAAAAATCATATCTCAACAACCACAAGAGGTAAATTCACAATTTTTGTACCATTCTACAGATGGTTAATTGTCAAAAATATTTACAAAAAGGTGACCCCAATTTGACCTTACTTCCTGTCCAAACCGGAAGTCAAAATTTAATATTTAAAAAAATCATATTTCAACAACCACAAGAGGTACATTCACAATTTTTGCACCATTGTACAGATCGTTAATTGTCGAAAAATATTTACACAAAGGTGACCCCAATTTGACCTTACTTCCTGTCCAAACCGGAAGTCAAAGTTTAATATTAAAAAAATCATATCTCAACAACCACAAGAGGTAAATTCAAAACTTTTGTACCATTCTACAGATCGTTAATTGTCAAAAATATTTACAAAAAGGTGACCCCAATTTGACCTTACTTCCTGTCCAAACCGGAAGTCAAAATTTAATATTTAAAAAAATCATATCTCAACAACCACAAGAAGTAAATTCACAATTTTTGTACCATTCTACAGATCGTTAATTGTCAAAAATATTTACAAAAAGGTGACCCCAATTTGACCTTACTTCCTGTCCATACCGGAAGTAAAAATTTAATATTTAACAAAAATCATATCTCAACAACCACAAGAGGTAAATAGACATTTTTTGCACCATTCTACAGATCGTTAATTGTCAAAAATATTTACAAAAAGGTGACCCCAATTTGACCTTACTTCCTGTCCAAACCGGAAGTCAAAATTTAATATTTAACAAAAATCATATCTCAACAACCACAAGATGTAAATTGACATTTTTTGCACCATTGTATAGATTGTTAATTGTCGAAAAATATTTACACAACGGTGACCCCAATTTGACCTTACTTCCTGTCCAAACCGGAAGTCTTCTTCTTTCGTATGATGATGAGCAGCTTAGAGTGCTAGTAGCTGCATACATCGGTTTGATGACATTAGTTGAAACAGGGTGGACCACGTGAAGGTTGTCATCTCCCACCCCCAAACCGGAAGTTAAAGTTTAATATTTAAAAAAATCATATTTCAACAACCACAAGAGGTAAATTCACAATTTTTGTACCATTGTACTGATCGTTAATTGTCAAAAAATATTTACAAAAAGGTGACCCCAATTTGACCTTTACATCTCCCGAACACCTAGAGTTTGTCAAGACAAACTCGAATCTCTAGTTATATTTATTTATGTTTTTTTTTGTTTTTTTGTGTTTTTTTTGCTATGAACAGACATGCAACTTTGTAATTGCAAGAGGAAATGGCCGAGCACACAAAACTTTGTACAGTGTTTTTCAGTTTTCTGTAGGCGCTATTATTAAAGAAAAATAGAGGAAATCAGCTGATCAGCTGAAAAGTTGCATGCCTGTATGAAACAATGTCCAATTGCAGCCAAAATTGCTGGATCGATTGGAATTCTGCCATTCTGTGTTTTTTATAAGTGACTTTTTCACATGTACATATATACATGTACATTGCTGCCAACATTTCAAAATTCCAATTAGTAATGAAACTTTTCTCACTTCCTATTGCACGTTTACACAGTGGCGGGCACCATGATGAAACCGTAGGCTCTTTGCTGGTTCATGTTTAATTACCCATTACATCCCACAAACTGGTACCCCGACAAGTAACGTATCGATACTATGCTAATTTACATCCATAATACTTTTCGGTAATTCAGAACTTATTTATTATAGCACACTACACATATGAAAATATTCGAAAGGGGTACCAATTCTGATTTTTACGATCGTTATACGTGATTTTACCCGAATGCTCATAAAATGGTGCTTTATCAACCTGGGCTTTTTTTTCTGGTTGGGGCGGAAAACGTGAAATTCGTAATTTTTAAAGAGCAATTCGTACTTTCGTAATTCCTGAAAAAATTCGTAATAATTACTAAAAATTCATAATAGTTGGCAGCTATGCATATATGGGTATGAACATTTGCCTGATTTCTGCAGCTTCTTTTAGCCACCATAACCATGTATACATGTATCACATATTTCACTGGTTGGGGAAATAAAAACAATTACCAAAAAAATAAAAAGCGCGTCATCACACAGAATTTTGCTGAGCAATATAAAACAGACTACCAGCCAAAATGCATACGTTCTGTATAAGTTTGGCTGGTAACCAAAGAAATACGCTAAGCAAATTATTCTGGTAAGCAATTTTATCTGCTATGCAGATGTACATGTATGAAATTGGTCCCTGAACACACCCAAATGAAACTGCATTTAACAGACCCCTGAGTTACTGAACGCTTTCATCAATTATTAACCCTAACTCCATGGGCCCGTTTGCTTACACATAACCTGAATCCTCCAAAATCCTTCAGTAGTAAAGCAAGCACATGACATGTATGCACACATGTGATTCTAATCTGTGATAAATGTACATGTACATGGCCAGGGACCCTCCCTGCATGCATGGAGCAATAAACAGTGTCCACTGACCCAAAGCACTGGCCTTGCAATCACTACAACAAACATGGATGTACATGTACCATGGAAAGGCAAGCATGCCTAATAACCTCAATTCCTCCAAAATCCTTCACTTTGGCAAAGAGGATTTTGGAGGATTTGGGAAGGTACGGTAGGGTTAAATGACAATTATTACTACATGTACCTCATTTGAAACTTATTGTAAACTTTATAAGAAAAGTGTAAGCAAACAAATTTAACAAAACAATGTATTTATTACGGTGAGATACATATTTTGCGAAACACACTACATGTATATGTGTTAGTTTTTGATACTGGAGAGATTTTTGAAAAAAAAGTTTGTGTACAAATAAAAAAAATAATGGAGACTATTATGGCTCAGTTTTCTTGTGTTGTGTTATCTTACATATCAGTCTGATAGTGATAAATAAAATAATATATTTAGGCTGTGATTTTTCAAAGTATTTTTATTCATGTTTTATCTGTATTTTTATCTGAAAAAAAGACACAAAAATGTGACATTTTTAAATGATCAAAATCAATCCCATTAACTGAGAGCACTACTACCTGAAATTTACTTGTCCTTGTTTTAATATAATGACCTGGCTATGACCCTCTTCAACTGACCCCTAAAGTGAAAATTATTTGTAACTATGTTCCCAAACCATATCAATAAGATCTTACTAACGATCGTAACTCTTGGTGTCTTTCTATGTTACGTGCGTTTTCATGTTGATCGACTAATACTGGAAACGAATTTATAATCAACAGTAATATTTTTCATTAAAAGATTATGTTTCAAGAGAACACTTTGTACACTTTGAGTTTTAATGTTTTTAATTAATTAGAAAAATGCAAAATCACTCATGAGTCTAGTTCCGTGTCCATTTTGTTACGATCGTGAGACATGCCACGTCGTCTGGATTTGTTTCGATGGTTTCCGGCGAACGTACACACAGATGACGACAACCAATGTTCCTGTATGTAGTCCGTATAATAATCAGATTGCATGTCCTGGGGACGAAGATAAAGGTCGTGACATTGTTGTCGTCGCTCGGGCAAGCTGTGTTACGTCCGATTGATGACACTTAAACCCAAATAAAAATCGTCTAAATTACATCGTGATGTTTGGCCATCGGACTTTGTGTTTGTTGATACATAAAGCCAAGATACTATTTAATATATTTGTCATAAAATTTGCCCTCTATGATGTCGAAATTTGTTTGAAGTCGATTTTTTTATTGTACGAGGCTGCCAATGCTGAAGTGTTCAGCGTCCATTTTGTTACGATCGTCAGACACGTGCAGCGCTATGCTCGCCTGGATTTGTTTCGATGGTTTCCGCGGAATGTACATACACACAGATAACGACTACCAATGTTCCTGTATAGGCATTAGCAATCAGATTGCGCAATGAAGATAAAGGTTGTGACATTGTTGTCGTCCATTCGGGTAAGCTGTGTTACGTACGTAAACGAGGATTAACCTTAACGTTATTAACAACGCTATCGGGCTTTGGTGTTTGTTGTCAATGTTGATACATAAAGCCACGATATTATTTAATATATTTATCATAAACTTTGACTGCCAATGCTGGATTGTACCGTGTCTTAATGTTACAAACGTTAATTCTCAAACATAAACTTTCAAAATTTGAGCGCAGCTCTTGGCAGAATTGAATTGGCTGAATTAATTTAGAATTGAATGGAGTTGAACTGAATAAGATTGAATAGTAAAATGAAAAAAATGCCTTGGATTAGATAATTTCATTGTTGTTTTCCGGTTCGGTGTCCTTGTTACAAACGTTAAATAAAAGGATTAACAACATTTTTGGATCAAAATTGGATTTGATAACAGTCATTAAACATTGTGATTGTCATAAACAAACTTTCCCTTTAAAATATAGAAGATTGCTCTTGTAAAACTATCTGGATAAAACTTTTGTTATTTATAATATGTGGTGTAAACGCATGTGTAACGGTGTCCTTTTACTCACCTGTAACTCAAACTGAAAAAAACATCAGAATATTTTTCTTGTTTGTACCTTGACTGCTCATAGTGAGACATGTACCTACATGATACAAAGTCAAAGGAAACTTACCCTTTGTGTGATACCATACACCTGAAAGACACTATGTTACATACGTTAGAGATGCAACTACATTTAAGTTTGAATGCTAAAAAAGTGGACTTCCTCATGATGAACTATCTTTACCCCTTTAAAGTAGCTTGCTTGAGGGATAAACATTGAAATAAAAGTGTCTGCATTATTCCTGACAGTTATTCATTTTTTACCATGTGTGTCACTTTCTTCACCTAGTATTGTATATACACACATATTTGCATCTTTAAAGCCAAATTCCCCCTTTCACCACCAGAGACAAAATCACGACTGTTCATTTCTGTTCTCTCCCTCTCTAGGTAAACATTCATGTTGCTCATGTCAATCAGAGGACAGACTGCACAACGAGACCTGACAGAATGACCCTAGCTCAGCGTGATGTTGTCACTGGTCGACACATCAGGGGGTTACTACTAATACACGTGATGCCAGAACTAAATAATTGCTACGTATGCACCCAAATGCACACCCGACCGTGTACAGTACTTTGAAGTTTAAAGTGAAGGTACATTACGTTGGTAATGTTGGCTTCTAGATCTCTCTTTTGATCAATCATGAATATTTTCTTGTCCTTCTTGCCGAGAAAAAATAGAGCCTTTTGAGATGCTAGGTGGCGGCAGACTTACAGGTCCTTTTCCGAGTTCACCCCAGTAAATAGCGAGAAATTCATGCGCCGAGCTGTTTATCATAATTTGTATGCCCTCAATTTTTTTCTTCTGAAAAACAAAGATTTGAGGCCCATACATACATACATTTGATGGATTGTGTAAAAATGGCTGCTTTTCAGTGTGGGCATTTTCACTACTGTAGGGGGTGGTTTCCATTAGGATGATAATAACTCGATGGGCACCTGGACTATCCACATTAATAACCCTCCTACAATCAGTGCAGTTTTTGAAACAACCCATTCAGGCCACTCCAAGCCATTAGCTGTTGCCAGTGGCCTCCTATGGTTACCCTTCTGTGCACTGTCACACCACTGAGATTGCAGGGTAAAGTGGTCTCCCATCGATACACTGCAGACCATACTAATATGTTCAAACATTTACAGTGGCCTTGGGTGGCACACAGTTGATTTTGTAAGATTACTTGCAAAAGACAGCAGGCTTGTACATGTATGTACTGAAGGTTGCTAAAGAACAGAATTTAGTGGTTGGGAGTGGCCTCCATGTGTAGGAGGGTCAAATTGATAAGAAAATTAAAGGTCAGACATCAATCAATATTTTTTTAAGACTTCTAAGTATTTTTTAATCATTTTTGTATATTTTGTATTAAGCATTGGTTGCTACATGTATGGGAATTTGTTTCGTGGGGTGCATCCTTCCATTGTTCTTGTCATTCTGAGCATGCACAAAATACTGAGAACAATGTGACCGAGTGTCTCCGAAACATTCCCATTTGAGGGGCTTATTTTTGGGGCTGTTCTGCTGCCAGTGGGGGTTATTTGTTAATTTCTTTTCAGCTTTAAACTTATCTTGTTCTACATAAACAATAACTTAACAAAGATAAGACTTGTATAATTTTTTTTCCCAGACGTGTTTCAAACATGCTGCACAGTTACATGTAGAAAGCTCTCTATTTTTCTAAAATGTTTGAAAAAAAAATTATTTGAAAATATGCAGTTTCTAGAATATACACATGTACATGTACGTTGTACATAAAGTACATGTATATCATTTTATCATGAAAGTGATCAACTTACAATACGGATCGGGTTTTCTCAATGGGCATGCATATTGTTGTGCACTCGTTAGCCAGCGGCAGGCTTATGGGCTATTTTCCACGTCAAGCCTTTTATATGCCCAGGGTGGATCATGGCACAGCCAATCAGGGGCGCAGGCGGGAAGTTTCCCGCTTTTAGGCCTCCACCAATAGTTTGTTTGGTGGCAAACTTTGGTGGAGGTTTTTAGCCAATCAGGTCGCGCGCTATAAAAGTTGGCGCTTGGTGTCAAGCAACCAGTGCGGTTTGGGCCATTCTTGTCACAGCTCCTTGTTTATTAACAAGTCCATGGAGTTTTTGGGTTAGCAGTTTATGTACTTCTAATCACTACATGTGTACACGTGTACATTGTGCAGCTCTGTTTGAATGTATACGCCTGTATGCGAGTTCATCAAATAATTCTGTGGCCCATTTCCTAACGATGTACATTTGATCACGTGTGCTATTCCTGAGATGGTAAACAACCATGCCCCACTGCCCCCCCCCCCCAAATTAATACTGTACACGAAAGTACTCCTGCATGCCTATCAATGATTCAATTGTCATACCATTACACAGAGTCTATATATAATTGAATCAAACAAAATGTCGGTGGATTAAAAATGATCCGTATCAGCGAAGGAGCTTCTCTTTAAGGGCACGGTACACGCGGTCACTAATAATACCACGTACAGTGAATTACGGGGACCCAGCAGGGCTCCAGTGTAGTCAACTCCAGTTCAACTCCTGACTCAATTCCATCACATTTAAAGGGGCACTCACAATGTAGCCTATTAACAACAGATGCAAAATACCGCTAGACCTGCCGTGGTCACAACTGTTTCACTGTGATTTTGTTAATTCTTACGTTTTGTAAGTTGCCCCCCCCCCCATCTCATTAACCCTCCTACTGATCTAGACCATTTGAAACCATTCAAAATTTCCACTTTCAAAAATGCCCAATGGTTTTGTACACACATGATGATACCATGTGTGTACACTGTACAGTGTTGGTAGCAACAGCGTTGGTAGCAAGCTTTACTACCATTCAAATCCATTCAAATGCATAGAGGGTCCATTGATTCACCACTTAGAAGTATCCAAACAAGGTATTGTATTAGCTGTACTACCATTTGGAAAGATCCAAACAAGGTTTTGTATTAGCTGACCTACCATTCAAAACCATTTGGGGAAATCAATACTGTACACAGTTATTTCACCATTCAAAACCACAAAAGCGAATGGTTTCAAATGGTGCATCAACTTGTATGAAAAAGGTACCAAAAGTAGGAGGGTTAAAATCAAATGAAATGTATGTATTATGACCTTAACCCTCCTACGCCCAGGCTGAAATTTGGCCCAGTAAGCACCGCACCCACAGACAGTCACTTGAGTATTTTTGGTTGCATTGCCAATTGTTCACACATGTGTATTTTTCTCTAAGAGTGCTGGAGATAGTGGCAGTCAACCACACGTGTGTATGTCCTACCATGGAGGAAGAAAACAGAAGGAGTCACATCGCCCAGCCTCTTATCTCATAACCAATTAGCACTTCGGAGTGGCGCATTGGAAATACGTTACGGCCGCCCGCTGTGCTTACCAGTTTCG